>PVIH01016836.1:0-28804 GCA_004025045.1 Sigmodon hispidus
AATGTAAGAGCCGGGGGCTGGAGAGATGGCTCAGTGGTTAAGATCACCGTCTACTCTTCCAGAGGACCCGGGTTCGATTCCCAGCACCCACATGGCAGCTAACAACTGTCTGTAGTTCCAGTTCCAGGCAAACACCAAGGCAAATCAATAAATAAATAAAGTTGTTTTTTTTTTTTTTTTTTTTTTTTTTTTTTTTTTTTAAAAAAAAAAAAAAGAACGTAAGAGCCATGGGATGGGAGGGATGCTGTGAAATGCTGTCCTCTAGACAAGGCCATGGGTCTCATGGAAGCCTTTCCTCAGCTGAGGCTCCTTCCTCTCTGATGACTCCAGCTTGGTCAGGTTGACACACAGAACCAGCCAGGACAATGTGTATGAAATTATTGAATAAACAATTCAAAATACATATTTGTTTTTCTGTTTGTATTTCAGTGTGGTCATCTCTCTGGATATTTATCCTATACCTCATTAATCTTTTCAAAAATTCAAATAAGACTTACTTAGTTTTGAATACATAAAAAATACTAATTTCTGTTGTGTTTTGATTCCAAGCATCTTTAAAATTCTCTCATGTCACTAACACTGATCTTCAGCTCTTACATGTTCTCCAATCCTTTCTTTCTTCTTTCTTTTTTTTCCTCTCTCTGTCTGTCTGTCTCTGTCTCTCTCTCTCTCTGTCTCTGTCTCTCTCTCTCTCTGTCTTTCTCATAAAGTGATCACAGCCATTTAAAGATTTCCATTTGGAGCGAGGCATGGCATTGTGTAGCAATTTCCACGGAATCAAACGCCCTCACCCACATGGAGAGGGTTTGCTTGTTTTGTTCACACAGTGCACATCTGATAAATATTGACTGAATAAGTGAAATATGAGGCAGAATTTTGCCAACATTGACCAAGGTGAAAGAAGTATGGAGGCAATCGCGGAAGCTGTGAATAACTGAAGGGCCCTCAAAACAGAATGCAGGGTGTGGAGAACTGGGGGTTAGATAAGAGCCACTGGGGAGCAAGCTCAGCAGGAGAGAAAATGGTCACAATAGGCCTCGAGCCAGCAAGATGCTTGGTGCCTGATGCACAGGGTGACCAGACCAGCTGGGAATCACTTGGTGGCACAGTGAACTATCATCAGTAACAAGTCCTCAGAAAGCCCAGTTCAATCTCTGTCAACCCACCCCTAGAACTAAAAAAAGACAAGACTAGGTCTGTGGGAGCTCACTGTGTCTCTGCTGTGATGAACCTGCCTTCCCTTCTGCATTGAAAAAAAAAAATCTGCCCATCATAGACTTCTGTTTGGGGGTCAGTTTAAATATTATGGTAGGCGAATTTAATACAGCCAACCAAAGTGTGTGTATGTCACTCTGGGTTGCTATGTAGGGGAGACAGGAGGGACAGAGGACTCGGGTCGGTTTTGGGATTGTTGTCCCCTGTGCCTGTTCTGTGTACAATAAACTGCTGTTTGGCTTTCTGCTTGGGTGTCTCATCCCCTGGTAGAACTGCCAACATGATACACTGTAACATACTATGGCCAACCGTCTTGAGTTCTTTATTGAGGAGAAGAAATAAAAGCAAACAGGAGAGAGTTATGGTGTACATTCTGGTTACTTTGGGGACAAAGACAAAGGGCTGGATCAATGCATCTGTAAGAGTTTGGTGCAGACTGAAACCAAGGTTGAGGAATGCAGTGAACTGAATTAAACCCAAACTGTGGCTAGAGATCTGCTTTTTACATCAGCCATCTGTTTCTAGACACCTCTCCTGACCTGTGGCTTTGGCACAACGTGGAGAGTGACTTCTCGGGCTGGAGAGATGGCTCAGCCGTTAAAGGCTAGGCTCATAACCAAAACATATGAGAGTGGCTTCTCTAAATTTAGGGAAGAAAAAAAAGGAAAGTGGACACAGGCCAGCTCCACCGGAGTTCGGCCCACAGAGGGCTCTCTTGTTGGCCTAGCAGTGGGCATTCAGCGGGCCATGAAGCAGAGTTTAAAAGTGGGGGGTATGTTGCCAAAGCCCGTGATCCTATGAGTGATGTTGATATCAGCAGGAGGCACCAGAGAATGTAAGGAGAACCTCTGAAGAATGGAAGTGAAGTACAGGAAGAGTTCCATGCGGGCCAGGGCCTCTCCGACGCAGATGCGCTTTCCTGTAGACATAGAAGCAATGGAGAGAGGTATGTAGTAGCCTTGACTGAGTCCTCAGCATCTCTGCACATGGCTATATCCACGATGTTATCACGACTTGCTACTGGTAAACTACCAGCTGCCACCTAGAGGGAGGATCCAGACATGTGGCAACCTCTTATCTGCTCGTCCAAATTCTATCTGAGTTAGATAGACTGATTCCAAATGACCCAGGGGGACTGGGGAGCCACTCAACAGAAGAGCGTTGATTGGATGCAACCAGTGAGAGACTGGAGTGTCTGACACAGTGATGAATATTTGTTCAAAGTGTGTGAATTCCATCCCCAGATTAGAAAAAATAATTCAAAAGTCTTCTTATGTCAGTTCTTCAAAGGAATTTCAAATGCCTTAGCTATCAAATATTTAGTGAGATTTTTTTTAAAAAAGCTAACAATTGTATTTAAGGATATCTTGCTAATCACTAGGAACCATTTTAACAGTAGGAAGAGATTAACCTCCCTCTATTTCATGGTTGAGAATTGCAGTGATTCATCCAAGGTTCCAGGTGTCCCATGATGCCAAGGCCACTCACTGGCTAATAAATTTCTGTCTGTGAGGCCAATCTATGGTGCTGTTTTGTGTCTGTATATCCAGATACTATGGATGCTTTTCATCTTTTAGAATGTTTGAAAATATTCAGTGAAAAAAAAAGAATATTTTGTGTAAGTTGAACAAGTTTTATGTTTTAGTGCTCCTGAATAAGAATGTTTACATTTTAACACATACAGGATGATTCATTCGGTTGCTATTGGTGGCTGCATTTGTCCATGGTACATGGCAGATGTGCATGGTTCAAGTATCATATGGCTGACAAAACGTGAAATATTTTAAATTTAATTCTTAACCTAATATGGTTAAGTTTCCTAAATGTTTTTGTGCTGCTATTGTTGCTCTAACACTTTAATTTTTTCATTATTTCAAATTGTTTTAAAGTCAGGATTTCACTGTGAGCCCAGGCTAGCTTGAAATCTTATTGCTATTGCCATTTGAACACGGAGATTGTGATTGCATACATGTACCACCATGCCCTCATGTCCACAATCATTCAAGTGAATGGTTCTAATATTCCCTCATCTGTGATTTTAGGATTTTTATACTTCCATACCATAGACTTTGGGGGAGACTACTCTAGTACTTATCTAGGGAAATCCAGGCATAATTACTACCTGCAGAAAAGGCTCCAAAGGCATCGTTCTTCTTGAAATGCCCCTGCTCATCCAGGAAGTGCTGAGGATAAAAAGCGTGTGGGTACTGGAAGTATTTGGGGTCTTTGAGGACTGAGCCAATCAGGGGATACACATCTGTGCCCTGGGAGACAGACAGAGGTTATTAGAATTCTGTGTTGGGCAATGAGGGTCGGGGTATAAAAACAGGAAGAGAGAGAGGTCAGGATAGGGTGATAGATAGGACCACAATGGAGTACAATCTCACCTTGGGCAGCAAGTAGCCTCGGAAATGAGTGTCCCGGATGACATTATGGGGGATACCCAGGGGCACAATGTCTGCAAATCTCTGTATTTCGTGAATGACAGCATCAGTGTAGGGCATCTTGGACCGGTCATCCACTGTAGGGATGCGGTGTGCACCAATCACCTGGTTAATCTCCTCGTAAACCTTGGCTGTAAGATGGAAGAAAATATACCAGGAAAGGTGACCAGGCTGACTGTTTTCATTGTTTATCTTTGTGTATGTAGTCAGAGGGTGTGTGTCCTTGTGTGTGTGTGGGATTGGGGTACATGTACTTATTTGTGTGTCAACAGAGCCTCATTAAGTAGTTCATGTTGGACTGCAACTGGCTATATACATTGTATAGGGTCTCAAACACTCTCTCTTCCTACTCAGTCATGTACATATGTGCTTGGATTACAGGTATGAGCCACACGTCTGGCCCGGGAATGTCTGTGTAGAGAAGCTAGGGTAAGTCATGTTCTGAGTTTTGAAGATGTCTTTAAGTCAAGGACTTGAGACAAAGATTTGTTTTAGATCCAGGAAAAAACAGTGAGCCTTATAGGAGAAATATGTGTGTTTGGATTGCTACATTATACTTCACAACAGATATCATTGGTACTTGAACACTCAACAGACATCAAGAAGTACACAGCCTAGACTCTTGAATGCCATATGGTAATTTGGTCTTTATTTAAAAATATCAGGAAACCATGGAAAGATAATGATCAGGGCAATGTGCTGAGTCCATCTGCACTGTTACACAGAAGTGTTGTTTGTACTTACCAGAGGCTTGTTTTGAACTTGACTACTAGAGAGAAAAATCCAAATTAGAGAGTTTTCTTCAGGAAGAAATGACTTTTGATTACTGCAGTTCCCCAACCAGATCAAGTTCTGGTTTATTAGACATAAATTCTGTTTAATATGAACAATGTAGTTAGCTGAGCAGTAGCCCTCATATGGCCTTGCCTGGGTGTGAACGCACATTCAGCTTCCCAGGAGGCTGAAGAAGAATAGTCATCAGACCAAGGTCAGTCTGGTCTATGTGGTGATATCCCATCTCCAAGAGAAAGGGGAGGGAGGGATCCACCTTCAAATCCTTGACATCATAAGGTTATGTATGTAAGGATGTCATAAGGTCAGAGGAGACTTGGCAGGTGTCACTAAGTTTCTGTGAAACAAAGAGATAGATGGCGTATTTGCCATGAGTAGTCACATATCAGATTTGTAGAGAATAAGGAGGATGAGAATTAGAAGAAGAGATGTGGTAACAGAAGCAAAGAGATGTCAAGGTGCTCTGTTCCAGTTTTCCAGATGCAGCTTGAGTCCAGGAACTCTAGGGAGGTTCTCCAGAAACTGGAAAGGCAGAGAGAAAGTCACTGATTTCCTTGCTATCAGTCTAGTGGAAGTCTTGACCAGAAGGGCCAGACTAAATAAGTCTCAACAACCAAAGAGAACAAATGAAGGGTTAATCAGAGGGGTGAAGATCCCATGTTTTGAGGTCACTGAGGGAAAAGAAGCGATGACTGTTGATTGTACAACTTCAAGATCACTGTCCTTCTGAAGGCACCAGATGAGCTGCTCAGAGTGAAACTTACCCTCCACCTCAGGATACTTCATCAGCAGCAAAAATCCATAGCGCAAAGTGGAAGCCACGGTTTCTGTGCCAGCAAAGAAGAGGTTGAGGGTGGTGAGGACCAAGTTCTTGAGGTGGAATTCTGTGTTGGGGTTACTTTTATCCTGAAAGCCAAGGAGATCATCAACAGGTCACTGCCGAGAACCTTTATCTACCCCTTTCCACCGAGTAGAGGAGGTACATTTGTGAAAGAAGAGGAGATAGGTTAAGTAAGTCCAGAAGAAATAATACAAGCAAAGACACTGAGGCAGGGGCATGTCTGGTGTTTCAGAGGAACAGCAAGAGGAAGCCATTGTATATATAGTGAGCAAAAAGAGGATGAGAAGAAGAAGAAGAAGAAGAAGAAGAAGAAGAAGAAGAAGAAGAAGAAGAAGAAGAAGAAGAAGAAGAAGAATCTTGCACATTTTGAAAGTTTGGAGGGCGTAGGAGCACTGAGGTTCCACAGCAATTTCCCTGGAGTTCTAATGGTCAACACATAGGCATGCATACGACATACATCCCTACATCTCAAAGACTTTAAACTTATGATTCTGAGGTTTAAGCTTAAATTTTAGAGAGTAAGTTCCCAAGATTCTCAATTCTGAGAGTCTGAAGTCACATTTTAAATTTCAGTAATAATATAATAATAGATCTTAAAACTGTAAGATTTTAAGTTTCTTTGTGTTAAACTTTGTAGACTTGAAGTATATTTTAGAACAATATGGTATATATACATGGCATCATGAAGAACAAGAAAATTGTCCTTTGCAGAAAAATGGATAGAACTGCGGGGGTGGGGTGGTAGATTACTGGAAACAGTTTCAGAGGCAATTACTGCATAGTCTTTATTATAGATGAAAGCTAGAAAATGTTTACTTGAAAGCAGAGCATGCTTATAAAGACAAAGGTTGTTGGTTTTGACCACTGCATGTTGTATGCTTGTAAGTAACTATCCCACAAAAGCCCACTAACATGTAATTAATAGAGATATCTGTTCTTGGTTGTCAACTTTAAGTGGGGTGACCTACTTCATCTGGATCTTTGATGTGGGAATAGTCATTTTTAATCTGCTGGCAGCCTATATAAAGGACATGGAAGAAGGAATCTGGCTCTCTTTGTTTGTTCTCATACTCGCGGGAAAGTCCATTCTTCATTAACATTAGAGCCAACTTCTTCACGAGTCTTGCAGATACTGAAGACCAGCTGAAACAAACAGCCTTATAAACTGTTTAACTACTGGATTCTTGGACATTCCATTGGTAGACAACCATTGTTGACTAGCTGGACCACAGTCTGTAAGCCATTCTAATAAATTCTAAACACACACACACACACAACACCCCATAAGTTCTGTTTCTCTGTGCATCAAACCCCCATAGGGGTCATATATCAGACATTTACACGATGATTTATAACAGCAGCAAAATTAGTTATGAAGTAGCAATGAAATATTGTTATGGTTACAGATCACCACAACATGAGGAATTATATTACAGGGTCTCAGCATTAGAAAGGTTGAAAGTCACTGCTTTAGAGAACTCTGACTAATACATAGTAAATACTAACATAAATTTGATTTTATTAACTTTAAGAGAGTTTATTTTAAAGATGCAAGTGGCTTGCATTTCTATAGTTTCTACGTAGTATCTAGAGATCGGAGTAAACTGCATGAGATCATGCTTTTTCTCATTTCCTCCAACAGTTGCAAGATGGGTTTGATAAGACAGGAATGCAGGATTCAGAGGACAGATAGGATGATGTCAGGAGAAAGTACCTGGTGCATCTTGATGAGAAAGCAGTCGATATAGTCCCTAGGGTTTGCGGGGTCAAAGGATGCTTCATTGAGCTTGACCCTGGATGCAACAAAGTCCTTAAGCTCTTCTATCAAATCATAGAGATGGTTGTGACTTCCTGGAAAATACTGCATGATTCCCCCGAACATGTCATAAAACTGTGGAGCAGAGGCAAAGGGCTAGGTGTCAGGGATCAGATGGGTAAGTTCTAAAGTTAGAGAGTTGGACTTTAAGTATGTGTCTGGAGCTAGAGCAGAGCAAAGCACATTTTTAACCCCATCACTAGGGACACTGAGGAGGAAGATCAGCAGTGATTCAAGGCCAACCTAAGCTCCAAAGGGACACCATATTTCACTAATTAGTCTACTGCTGAGTTTGAGATTTGAGTACAGCCCTTTGTTTCTTGAACACTTGAACACATTTGTTAAGTGCCTCCTAGGGATGAAGGAGGAAGATAAGGTGGCACATAAGAAAGGACTTGCTTGAGAATGGAGGGCAGGCACGGAGTTGACCGGTGACTAGTAAGTACCTGTGCCCAGGGTTTGCTCATCTCCACAAAGCTCTCATTGATCATCTTCATTAGTTTCTGGAAACACTCATCCTCATAGTCAAAACGGTTTCCAAAGACAACTGAACAGATGACGTTGGACACAGTGCGGCTCAGGTAGAAAGTGGGATCGATGGGTACTCCTAGAGGGAGAAACTGACTATGTTGGAGACAGTCATGAGTAAGGAATCACTTCGTGTTGGCACAGAGCCCTGGGCCCACTGCTTAGTGGTATGCATGAGTGCCTCATTTTCATATTTGAGTCTAGTTTTCCCAACCTGCAGCCTGGTTTGCAAATCTCCTAGTTGATCTGTAAGTGTTCAATATGATGACGCATGTAAAATGACTGGCATGGCTCCTGGCTTAGAATAACCACCCAAGAAATGCTGGAGAAGTACAGTTTTGCTGCTGTTACCTAGATGTATTTGTGGTACATAGAATAATAGAAGACACATCTGGAAAAATAAAAAAAACACAAAAACCAAACCAATCAAAAAACACCCAAGGGGCTGAAGAGACCACTCAACAGTTAAGAACACTGGCTGGCTGTTCTTGCAAAGTACCCAGGTTTATTCCCCAGCACCCACAAGGAAGCTCACAACCATCTGTAACTCCAGGAGCACTGGGCATGCAGACAGTACACAGACATGTGTGCAAGAAAAACATCTGTACACATGTAATAATAACACTATTTTAAAAAGAACACCCAAATTCAGTTTAGGTCTACCAAAAACTCCATTTAGCTTATTAAAGAATTTTTCCTGGGGCTGGGAAGCAGGGTCAGCCTACAAATTTGTCACGTAAATTGGAAGGATGGAGTTAGAATCCTAAGCACCAAGATGAAAAAGCTAGACAGTTCAAAAAGTTGTAACATCTTGTCTCTGATTTAGCACTTGAGAGTTGGAGATAGGCATCCTAGGAAAAGCTGGCTAGCTAGATTTGTGGTAGCAAAGAGCTCTGGGTTCAGTGATAATCCACAAATAATTTAGTAAATAGAGGTGAGGGGGATTGAGGAAGACATCGATGTCAACCTCTGACTTCCACATATAGGTACACTCACTAGCAAGTACATGTGCATGCATGTACACCCATACATGTGAGCATGCTTATGCACATGCATACATTCAACATGCATACATATTAAAAAAGAAATTATTTCAATAGGTCTCCGATGCATTATCCGCAAAATGAGATCTGGTCAAGTAAATGATATGGGGACCAATTTCTCCAGAACCATGTACACATTCACAGTGTACAACATAGATAACTTCTGGGGTTACAAGGCTTTCAAAGCCATGGCTGGACTCCTTATTCATCTACAGAGTCCAGACAAAGGACTTCTGATTTAAAGAGATATATATCTATTTGTTTCTATATTTCTCAATCTTTGTCTTTTCTCTCTAGGCCCTATTGGCTCTTATTTTATGCTAGAAACTAAACACCTTTAAAAACTTCAATAAAACAAAAAAATCACACATAAACCAAAAAAAAACCTCTTTGGGCACCATCTGTAATAGGAGGTTTTTGGCTCATCTGGCTGATGGTCTAGACCTATAGACCTGTAGTCTTAGACCAACTCATCCTAAATAATCACACAAAGGCTTATATTAATTTTATGTTGCTTAGCCTATGGCTCAGACATATTGCTCCCTAGCTCTTGCATCTTAATTTAACTTATTTCTATTAATTTGTCTTGCCACGTGGCCCATGGCTTACCTGTGTTATTTTACATATTGATTCTTAGACGGTTAGATAGTGTCTCTTTTGACTCTGCCCTCCTTTCCTATGTTCTGTTTTCCCTGCCTACTTCTAAGATCCTGCCATAGGCCAAAACAGTTTTTTATTAATAAATAATATATACAACATACTAAAAGACACCTCCCATCAAAAAATCGTTACAGCTAGTTTTGTATTGGCCTAGTCTTGGGCATGAGGGCTTCTCTGAAGTGTGGCCGATATTATCCATTGGTACTACATTGGAGAAATTTGATTTTTCTATTTCTAGCAAGTATCAGTTGCAAATAGTTCCTTGGTTAGGGGTGTTTGTTTGATTTGATTTTTGTTGTTTTATTTTAACATGAAGTTGGGTAGATATGGAGGTGATGGTGATCTGGGAGGGGTGCAAGGGAAAATATACTATATAAATATATTTTAATTTTTGAAAAAAATTAATATAGTAAAATACCCAAGAGAAGAATAGTTATCCTGAAGAAAGTGTGTGTGTGTTAACCAAAGCAAGTTCGAAGCCAGCCTGGCTACATAGTGAAACCATGCCCCCACACACACATATACCAGAGGTGGATGAGAGTAAAAACCTTCAAAATGAGAAATTTCTAATTATTTGTTTCACAGTGATGTGAATATGCCTACTACTGACCAACTATACTCTTTACATTTTTAAAATTTTGAATTTTTATTTGGATATAGGTGTTTCACCTGCATGTATGTCTGTGTACTACATGCATGCCTGGAATCTGTGGAGGCCAGACAAGGACATTGGATACTTGAAACTGGAATTATGGGCTATTGTGAGTCTTGTGTGGGTACTGGGAAGTAAACAGATTTCCCAGATGAGCAGCCAGTGATCTATCTCTCCAGTCCAAAACACTGTACCTACCCTTAGAAATGGTGAAGATGCTAAGTTTTGTGTTTTCTTCATCACAATAAAGTGCTAGAATCCTGTATTGCTTCTTGAGTTACAGACCCCTGAGATCCACTGATGAGCATTTCTAGGCAAGCTCTCTCTCTCTGAATCTTACATGTTCATTTCTAACATGTGAAACTTCACTGGAAATCTCTATGAACACATAATGTCTTTCATCTTTTGCTATTTCAGATCTTTCTCCCACCAAGTCTCCCCATGAACTTAGCCCTCTGCAAACACCCGATCGCACGATGTAGTCTCCATACCATTGACCTTATGGAGTTCTTTCAGTAGGTAGCCAGCCTCTTCCTGGATCCGCTCCTCAATGCTCCGCTTTCCCATTCCAAAGTTTCGAAGGGTGGACAAGGAGAAACGGCGAAGAACCTTCCAACGTTCTCCATTGGCCATAGCTAAACCTGCCAGAATGTCAGTGGTCAGGCCCATACCCTTCACCTTCTGCTCTCAAGTCTGTGGTAGACACAATTATGAAAGCCCAACCTGCCAAACTCCATGGGAAATTAACATTCTCTCCAAAGTAGTCTGGACTGAAAGTAAAGGGAATGCACTTATGAATAATCTTGGAGATCAAGGAAGTTCTCTTATAAGCAAACTGTGGCTGGGTTAGTTTCATGTTTAATGCCTAAAAAAGTGGAGGAGGTAAGGATGGAATGCCATATAGAGAATTCGTTACATGGAAACACTAATTCTATTTTCTGGGAACCAATTGTATTCTTCAAACATGTGTATGTGTGTACACAGAAGCTCACAACTGTACATCAATGCCCCTATACAAAAGTAGTTAACCTTGCATGAAAACACAGAAATCACCACACATGCGGATTGGCAAACTGCTTGGAAATTGAATAAGATAATCTTAGAATGTATCCATAAGCAAAAGGAAGAAAGAGATGGTGACATCCAAAGGAGATCCCTGAAACTGGATGTGGATATATATTTCACATTTAATAAAACCTGACTATTGGGGAGAGAACATCACAATCAGTTCTCACCCAGCTGTCTTACAACTTCTTCAGCCTTGCTTTCAGTTGCTTCTACCAGTAGCTTCTCCCAGTCCTTCAGTTCTCTCTGGGTTTCTACAAGCCCTTATATACCCTGTACCATCCAGGTTAAGATTAAAGGCGTGTAGCCTTGAACTCACAGAAACAGAAGAAGTTCTGTCTCTGGAGTTGTGGGATCAAGGGTGGAGGTCACCACTCCTGGCTTTCCCTGTGTTGGGATTAAAGGTGTGTATGTGGCTGACTCAGCTGTTTATCTTTGTATTCAAGGTTTAAGAATTTCCTGAGCTCTCTGCCTAGAATTTGACTGGATGCTCTCTCCCCAATATTCAGGTTTTATTAAATGTGTAATATATATATATATATCCACAACTGAAGCTATAGATGTTGTGAGCCCCGTATGAGTGCTGGGAACCAAACTCAGGTCCTCCATATGAGCAGCTAGTGCTTTGGACTGAATTGGTGTATGGTGTGGTGAATGGGTGAGTGAAAGTGAGATGTCTTTCTATATGTTGTGAATATCACTGGTAAATAAACTGCTTCAACCTATGGCAAGGCTCCTTAGAAGTAGGTGGGAAATTTGAATATAGATAAAAGGGAAGAGGGTAGAGTCACGAGAGACATGATCCAACTGCCCAAAAAACAAGATGTAAAAAAAATAAGTAAGTCACAGCCACATGGCAAGACAGATTAACAAAAATAGGTTAAATTAAGATACAAGAGCTAGCTAGCAATATGCCTAAGCCGTCGGCCAAAGGACTTCTGTGTGCTTTTATAATACCGTGGGTCTGTAGGTCTAGACCATGGGACAGACAGACCAAAAACTTATGTTACAAATGGCATATTACCACAAGTGGGTAGATGTCTGTCTGTCTTTCTGGATATGAGCATGAAAGACTCTGAGTGAAGCCTTGGTGGGTAGAGAGATGATGAACAGATAGTGGCTGGAAGAAAAGGTGCATAGACAGAGTGAAGAGAGAGTCAATGGAAAGATTAACAGGTATGTGGGTGACATAAATGGATCAATGTATGTGTGAATTTATGGATACATAGAACATTGAAAAATTATGAATAATAGGATAAAAAGATTTTTGCATACAAAGGCTAATAAATATATTTTGATAGATTTATAGAAAAATGGGTAGAACTGAAAATAAACATATATTGATATAAGGATAAATATATAGGTAGATAGATAAATAGATAGATAGACAGATAGACAGATAGATAGATGAAAAGAATGAAATGAGCCTGCCTGCATGATGTATAGGCAACACTAGACAAGACTTCCTAAAAGGTGCTGGTCACCTGTGTTATATGTGTACATAGGCAGATAGGAACTAAGATTGGCTGTGGAGGCTTTGGGGGGGTGCACAAATAATACTACATAGCAATTTATTAAAAGTAATAACAACAATAACACTACAAGCACTTTAGAGTCCAAAATCTGGAATCAGAAAACAAAGTAGCCCTAGTGCATACTGTATGGCATTCCCTAATCTTTCTCTTTTTGCACATTCAAAATTAGCAGAACATTTATCTCCTTGTCAAGGCAGCCTGTGTAGGTGATTCATGAATCATTTATCGGAGACCCTTCAACACATTGAGTACATTGCAATCATTTCTGTTCTGATTGCTGCCACTTACCATAATTTTGAAAGTTCTTATCTATTGTAGGCATCTCACCACGGCCACTGAAGTCATCAGCTTGGTCTATCAGGGCCTCCTTCACAGCCTCGTGTCCACACAAAATGACCACTGGCCTTGGACCAAAGTACACAGTAAACACAGAGCCATATTTTTTCTGGAACTGGGAGTGATGGAAGATACAGAGAGGAGGTGTAAATTGAAGTGTGATGAGACCCCCAGTCAAGAGATGCAGAGGATCGAAAGTCTTAGATGGTGAAAAGTTAGACTAAAGGAAGGTCTTGGGCTTAGAAGAGCTGTTGTGGGAAAAAACATCAAAATGATTCCTTTGACCTTGGACAGCGTATGTCCCTATAGTTGTACATCTTAGTTTTTATAAAATAATGGATTTGGAGTAGCTGAACTCTGTGATCTCCACTTTCTCTCTTTGAAATACTAGATTTCTAGCATCCCAAAAGTCAAGACAAATTGAGAACAAAAGTTGTACTTAAAGAAATGAGATTTCCCCAAATCCTTAGGTTTCTATCCAGGGTCCCAAGAAGAGGTTTTTGTTTTTGTTTTTCTAGTACACTCAGAGTCTAAGCTTTTTCCCCCTTGATTTTATGACTCTATCATTTCATAATCCCAAGTTTCCTAAAGTTGTTTGCAAGTCTGTATTTAGGAATCATGAGTTTCGGTGTATACCAATGTTCCCTTCATTGCTGTAAGAAGAAATAGACAGACACACTCACCTCCAGGAAGGATTGAAATATGGCATCAAGGCGGACTTGTAACAGGTTCCCCAAAAATGGTATTGGCGTGGGACCAGGGGGCAGCTTACCCCCCTTACTGGTTCTCTTCCATGCAATCATGATGAGCAGGCATGCCAAGCATAGAGCCAGGAAGATGCTGAAGATCCATCCCAGTACCATGGTGCTGAGTGAAGGGCTTAAGTCCTTAGATCCAGATCCTACCTAAATAGCTTCTAGGAAGCTATTTATTCCGCTTATGCTGAAATCCAAACCCTGTGGGTATCAAACTATCCCTATATTATGCAATTAGGAGAGTGGGTGTGGACTTATGCAATTGATAATCTCTCATCTGCATAAAGGTACATTGAATTCGCCCAGGGAAACCCTACAAGGGGTTATCTCCTTTCCTCTTATTTCAAATTTCCCAACTGCCCCTCAGCTTCATGTTCTTTATAGCATCTGAGAAGCAATCTGTTTATAGGGGGTCAGCATAAAGTATAGACTTCCCTACATTATCTTGCTTCCTGAACTCACCTTCCTCAGACCTTTGTGGGATTTTTATTTATTTTTTATTTTTTTGGCCTTGGAATGCCAATTCTTTGGACATCCTTCTACCTGTCCAACAAATGCCAGGGGCAAGGTATTTCCTTCCCTATTTAACATTTCCAAAGGCATTCTGCAAACAGTCCCTGGGGGTTCTCAGCCAGGACTTCCCTCCTCCAGAAACACGTCTGGTGAAAGTAACGGGGGCTAGTCTGTGTGTGTGTGTGTGTGTGTGTGTGTGTGTGTGTGTGTGTGTGTGTGTGTATATGTGTGTGTGAGAGAGAGAGAGAGAGTTTGTGTGTGTGAGTGTGCATTGTGAGAGTGTGTGCTGTGTGTGTTATATGGTATGCGTGTGGGGTGGAGAGAGAGAGAGAGAGAGAGTTTGTGTGTGTGAGTGTGCATTGTGAGAGTGTGTGCTGTGTGTGTGTTATATGGTATGTGTGTGGGGTGGAGAGAGAGAGAGAGAGAGACCGCATATGGAATTGGAAGGGAAAGTGGTTGGGACCTAGGGGAAACAGGAGGGTAAAGAATGGAGCACAGATTTGATCCAAATATGACGTATTCATGCATGAGTACTCAACAAAGTACTATAAAAGAAGTAAACCCAATTTGATAGGATTTCATACAAGTTCTCATCTAGTCTAGATACAAGTAAAATGAGAGATTATGTTATGCTGATTTATCCACATTTCATGATGTGATGTCTAAGATGCCAAGAGCCCTTTAGAGTCCCACCCTATGGACAGGATTAACCACTAGAGATGCTGTCTAATATTCACTGTCCTTAAGATACTGTCTAAATAAATAGTTTCCAGCTCTTTTTATGCCAAAAATCTGCACAGCTTCTTCCCTGTCTCTAACAAACCCTCTGTGCACCACACAGATCTGAGCCTGTCATCAGGTGTCTTGGTTCTCAACTTTGGAAATGGAATTCCTTTTACTTACCTGCAGCTTTTGAACACAGAGCTCGAGCCAGGCATGGTATTTATACTTGTAATCTCAGCAGCTAAATCAGGATGGAGGGCTAGCCTAGGGCTGTGTGGTAAAATCTGGACAGGGAGAATGATGACGATGTAGCTGGCTATGCTGAGGTGTCCCTTGTTCAGTAGACGTGGTGAAAATTCTAAGCAGACTGAATGTGTCACTGCTGCTGGGACACTTTTCTTCCTTTCTAAAGAAACAAGAAAAACAATTAGCTTTATATTCTCTTTCATGGTGCATGTGTCCTTTAGCTGCATTCTACCCTTTTTGTCACCTGATAGCACCTTTTCTTATCGCCTTTCTACATGCTATACTACACATGTGAATGTACATTTGTTAGCATAGATGAATGTACACATGATAGAAATCATTTTGGAGGTTCCTCAAAAGCAAATAACAACAATACTCACCCCCCCCCTCAAATTCCAACGTGCCATCCTGGGCATCTACATAGTGAATCCCATACCTTACCATAGAGACGCTTGTACCTTCATGCTCATTTCTGCTCTAGTCACTACAGCAAGGAAATGAAACCAATGCAGCTGTCCATCAATGGGTGAATGGATAATAAAAACCTACTGTGTTTCTAAAATCAAATCCTTTTTAGCTCTAAAAGAAAAAAAATGAAACCACAAAATTGCAGGGAAATGGATATGGAATTCCTAATAATAATTGAGGTTGTATAACCTCAGAAAGAAAAATAAAACAATTCTTACTTGTAGATCCTAGGATGCTTTTCATAGGGTAGTGATCCAGCTCTAGGGTCTCTCTTGACTATGGGTTTCATTTTGCCTCCCTTTCCCTAACACACACACACACACCACACACACACACACACACACACACACACACACACACACACACACACACGATAGGTATGATCTCTGAATTCTGCTCTGGTTGTGGTGATGAAGTGTGGGTGGATATGCATAGTGAGAGCAGGATCTTGTCTACACAATTAGGCAAGAGTGGACCTTGGGCTGACTGGTCTTATGTCAACTTGATACACAAAATAGAGGTATCTGAAAGAGGAGGAACTTAATTGATAAAATGTCCCCATAAGATCAGGCTGTAAGGTATTATTTTTTAAAATTAGTGATTGCTGGAGAAAGGGGTTGGCCCATTGTGGGTGGTGCTATTCTTAGACTGGTGGTCCTGGATTCTATAAAGAAACAGACTGAGCAAGTGATGAGAAGAAACACTCCTCCAGAGTCTCTGCATCAGCTCCTGCCTCCAGGTACACTTCAAGTGTTTGATGTTCATGTGTAGGAAGCAACTATAATATGTACAATGTAGTTCTAATCCACAGTGTGGCCTAAGATAAAGGTTCTTAACTCTATGTACTTCTTTCTATTAGTAGGTGAAGGCAATATACTTCCCCCAATGTGTGAGGACTGTGACAATTACTGCATGAAATGCACTTCCTGGCCCCCACTGCGAATCCTGGGTTGGAATCATGACCCAAGATCAGTGCCAGATCATTCTGCTTGGCAGGACCAAGGTCCTGGTGACATTCAAGTCTATTGTGGCACCTTGCCAAGGTCAGGAATACCTGATATCACCAGGGATTCCTGACCTTTCTCCGCAACCACTGGCATATTACTCTGCTGCCAACATCAGACGAACATTGGCTGAACATCACAGAAAGGGTGCTGCCTCCCCTTCCTCACACCACCTCTCTCTGCAGTAAAGAGAAATAAAGTCTTGTTAAGAAAGCGAGGTCTAAGCATATGAATGGCTGCCCATACTTCTCATCTCTACATTAGGAAGGCTGAGACTAAGCATCAACCCCTTCCTAAGTAACTTAGCAAGACCCTATAAAAGAAAAACCTTCAAAGAGTTGGTGATGTACCACAGTGGTAGAGCACTTGCCTGGTGTCTGACTTGCTTCTCTATTGCTGTGAAGAGACACCATGACAAAGACAACTTAAGAAGAGAGAGTGTATTGGGTTTGGCGTCCATGACCATCATGACAGAGAGGGTAGCAGCAGGCAGGTATGATGCTAGGGCAGTAGTTGGCAGCTCACATCCTTATCCATACGCATGAGGCAGGAAGAAAGAGAGATAATGGGGAATGACACACCTCCTTCAAAGGCCACACCTCCTCCTAATCCTTCCCAAACAGTTCCACAAACTGAGGACCAAGCATTCAAACCATTCTCATTCAAACTACCACACCTGGACTCTGTCGAACATTGAGGGCTTGGGGTTCAGTGGTATGACACTAGTTGAGCATAAATGAGACCATAAGTTTGATCCTCATTACACAGAGAGACAGGGTAATGAGGAGTGAAGTGTAATATGTGTGGACATATGTTAAATATTTAATAAATTCTGGAATATCAGAGAAACCATACAGTCAAATCCTAGGCAGACAGTTCAGGAAATCCTTGATCCTTGAATACAAAGATAAGAAGCTGAGTCAGTCACACACACTTTTAATCCCAGCACAGGGAAAGCAGGGAGTGGTGACCAACACCATTAATCCCACAACTCCAGAGACAAAACTTCTGTTTCTGTGAGTTCAAGGCTACATGCCTTTAATTCTAACCTGGATGGGATAAGGTATATAAGGGCTCGTAGAAACCAGGCAAAAACAGAAGCAATTGGACTGACAGAAGCAACAGGCAGAAGTAACCAGGAGTGAGGCTGAGGAAGTTGCAAGACAGCTGGGTGAGAATTGAGAATTGAGTTATGAGGATTAATGACCCTTAACTAGAAATTCCAGCTACATGATAAGTTGCTCTTCATGCCTGGGCGGCTATGCTGAGTCACAGCATCCCCAAAATAAAAAAAATACCAAATGCAAGGCACCACAGTTATGTTGAGCATGGGCTGATTAGACCCGTACCATCGAGATGTCTTATTTAAGGGGAACGTATGGACGATGAACCAATTGATGGCCCTGAAGTAAGAACCAGATGTCTGATAAAGTTTTACATTAGCTACCCCCAAGTTAAAATGTGCCCGGAGCGAGAAGAGGGGCATGGGTAGGCGGGTTGTTGGTTTCACGGAGGATGGTAGATTAGTAGACCAAATGTGGATGGGGATAGTTGTATGGAAGATGAAGGTTTATGACGGAAATGGTGTATGTAAGATAACACAGATATGTTGACAAACATTAATTAAATAGTATTATAATAATAGACATGGTGAGGTTAATAATATGTTGATAAAGCAATATAATGTCAGGTAACATTAATTTAATAGTACGTCTTATTAGTCATGTTGAATATAATGTAGGGTTGATTAAACTATATATGTCTAGGTACATTATTAAGAATTACATGCTTATATGCTAGGGGTAAATAATGTAATGTACAATATACATATATATGTAATATGTACCAGATAAATTGTGGTGCTTCCTCTCTCTGATATTTCAGCCTTCCCCTGATAATTTGTCTCTGAGTCTCATTTATACAACCCAAATTCATGCTACTACAAATATGTATAAAGATTTCATAATGAAATCAATTATTTTATACATTAAAAAGGTGAAAACGTTAAGAGGAGCTGTGGAAACAGCTTAGTGGAAATGTTTCTGCCTTACAAGGACCTAAGTTTGGATCCTCAGCACCGACAAAAAAACTAGGCATGACCATAGAGCCTATACATGTAACCACAGAATTTGGAGGGTAGAGCAAGTGGAGACTGATCTCACTGACCCATCAGCCAGACTAACTGAATTGATGAACTATAGGTCCAGGGAAAGACTCAAAATAATTAAATTAACAAATTAATCAAACTCATTAATTAAGTAGTAAACAACTTTAGAAGATACTAACATCACAGAGGTGTGATGATTTCCTTCAAAGAACATATTGAATAGATCAAAGGGGTTTTGGTATGAGGAAATGGTTTTACCACCCACCCCCAAAGAAAATAAACTTCTCATAATAATCGATAATTATGCTTTTGAACAGTGGGTCAAAGTTCGGTCAGTCAGCGGCTGGACCTCTCTGCTGCTAAAAAGCCTAAATGGCATCTGGAGAGACCCACATTTTTTGAACGTCTCACACAATACAGAACACACAACTAATGTATCCATAGGAATTGATTTATCTACAACTGAACATTTTATTTGTATCTAATGATTACAGACATTATTGGGTCTAAGTGTAAAAGCAATTCCTTTACCTCATCTGTTCTTTTCTCCCCTTTTTCTCTTGCCCTGTCTTCTTGGCTTAAGTATTTTTTTTATTTTTTATTTTTTTGTATCCTAGCCTACAAACCATAGTTCTTGTTCTGAGGTCATTCCTACTACTTATAAATCTTCAGTTTATCAGGTGTCTTTATGGCTCCGTTTGGCTTACTAAATGCTTGATTTTTTCATTATTGCTTTAGGGTTTATAATATACACAAGTAATTTATCACAGCCTGCCTTGTAATGATGTTGTATCACCCCCATGACACGTGAGAACCCGACTGTAGAAGAAAACACCCTGGACCCTTGGGCTATTCAATTTGTACATATTATAAACTTCATGCAGTGACAAGGCTTGAATGATGATTTAGAGGTCAGGAGCACTTGCTGATCTTCCAGAGGATCTAAGTTTGATTCCCAGCAGCTATATAGTGTCTCACAACTGCCTGTAACTCCAGTTCTGGGGGTCCTGATGACATGCATGTGGTGCAGAAATATAAATGCAGGTAAACACTTATACACATAAAATAGAGGGCCTTCGAAAATGAAGCTTCTCCATGGGTAAGTACATCTCTCACCCCTTATCAAAGAAGCTCCTTTTTGCAACAAAGATCAGTACAGAAAGATGCAACTCAGTCAAATGCAGAGATCAAATGGCTGTGATCTGCCTACATCCAGTAATTAAACTTATGAAATTACCACTTACAAGATTCCCTGACATTTCAGGAACATCACATAAACATTGTAAGAGCCAGGGGACCAAGAAAGCTGCTTCAAGATAATCTCTGTGAGAAGAAGTGGAGAAAGAATAATAGGGAGAAGAAAGTGCTTTGAGGTTTCATCTTACACCAGAATAGCCAGGATTAATAAAGCAGATGCCAGCAGATGCTGGCAGGAAAGGGGGAAATACTTACTCATGGGTGATGGGAGTATAAATGGATACAGCTGTAGTTGCACGAATTTAGGTTGTATAAAAATGAGACTCAGAGCCAAATATTGAGGGAAGGCTAAAATACCAGAGAGAGGAAGCACCACAGTCGAATCTCACCCAGCTGTCTCGCAACTTCCTGAGCCTCGCTCCTTCTGCCAGTCACTTCTTCTGCTGCTGGGTTTCTATGAGCACTTATATACCCTATCCCATCCAGGTTAGGATTAAAGGCATGTAGCCTTGAACTCACAGAAACAGAAGTTCTGGGATTAAGGGTGTGCTGGGATTAAAGGTGTGTGTGATTGACTCTCAGCTGTTTATCCTTGTATTCAAGGATCAAAAATTTCCTGAGCTGTTTGTCTAGGATTTGATGCCTCTGATATTTCAGGATTTATTAAATATCTAACAAATATCCACATATAGCCACTAGGGAACCACTGTGGATGTTCCTCAACAATCTGAAAGTAGATGTACCACAAGATTTCAGATACACCACTAGGTCAGGAATGGCCAGTACCTCCAGCTCAGAAGTGGACCCACCTGAAATGTGTTGGAATTTCCCCATCAAAAACTAATTAAGAAAATACCCTACAGGTTTGCATGTAGCCCTGTCTTATGGAGGCATTTTCTCAATTGAGGTTTCCTCTACCGCCATGACTCTTGCTTGTGCCAAGTTAAAATAAAACTAGCTAGAATGTCTGACAAGAAGCTAATACTAAAAAATCTATAAGGAACTCAGTATATATATATGTTTTTGACAGAGTGGTTTGTGGCTTATGGTGACCTGCATGCAAATCTCTTAGTTCAGACCTTATACACAGTCAAGGGTTTAACCAACAGAGAAGGGGGCTTGTACTATAATTAGGTACTTTAAAAATGACATGATCTAAATGTTCCCCACAAATGAAGCCTTGGACATGTTTATGCCTTGACATTTCCACCCAGAAAAAAAGTTCAAATATATGCACTAATCTTTGGGAAAATTCAATGAATCAATAATAAAGGCAATTCATCTTTATTGTGCTTTTTTGGAAAGCCACCACACCTCTCCTGGGACAAAACAGATTCTCCCACTCTCAGTAGACAGTTTGGCTGTACGTTTTTCTCCTAGGGGTAGAGTCTTGTAAAATTTTATCTATCCATGTCAAGTGATGTTGTCATTATGCAAGGTCACTTAGGCAACCACATTTTTTAAAGTTATTTATTTTGGTTTTCCTTTTTTAAAATATTTACTTTTATGTGAATTGGTATTTTGTATAACTGTGTAAAGGTGTCAGATCTTGGAATTACAGACAGTTGTTAGCTGCCATGTGGATTCTGGGAACCGAACTCAGGTCCTCCGGAAAAACAGTCTGTGCTCTTAACCGCTGAGCCATCTCTCCAGCATGGCAACCACATTTTTAAGAAGTCATCTTCTGTCATATCTAGAAGACACTGTCTAGTAGCAGGTCTCCTGGTCCTCTGGCTCTTGAAATCTAAACCAGGATATTGCCATTTTCTGGATTCTGTGAATAGAGAAAAGCAGTGGAATCACTCTTCTGTATACACTGTAAGTATGTATTACTTTCATTGGTTAATAAAAACTTGATAGGCTGGTAGCCAAGCAGGACATATAGGTAGGACAGCTAGACACAAATGACTCTGGGATAAAGAGGTTAGAGTCAAGGAGATGCCAGCTAGCTGCTGAGGAAGCAGGACATACAGAAAATGAGATAACAAGCCATGAACCATGTGAAGAAGAATGGATACAAAATATGGATAAATTTAAATATAGGAATTAGCTAGTAACAAGCCTGAGCTATCAGCAGAACATTAATAAATAAAAATAAGCCTCTGAGTAATTATTTGGGACCCAGTGGTTGGTACAGGAAAACTGCCGACATAAAGCAGCAATGAACATGAATGAGAATCTCTTTAGTAGGACAGAGATACAACCAAGAACTGTATAGCTAGACTGTATAGTAAATCCCTCTCTAGCTTTTTGAGGACTCTTCACACTGATTTCCATCATGACTACAGCAATTTTCACTCTTACGAACAATGACTAAGTGTTCCCTTTCTCTGCATCCACACTCAACATTTGTTATCATTTTTTAATATTAGCCATTTTGTCTGTGGTAAGATGAAATCTCAAAATAGTTTTAATTTGCATTTTTATGATAGTTAAAATTATTGGAAACATTTCTTAGCCATTTGAAAATTCTCCATTTAGTTTTATGTTGTACTTTTTCTTCATATCCCAAATTTTGTTTGGATTATTTGTTTTCTTGGTGTTTAGGTTTTTAGCCATTTGTACATTATAGACACTGAGGCACTGTCAGATTTATAGGTAGCTGGAAAGGTTTTTCCCATTCTGTGGGCCATATCTTTACTCAAATAATAGTGTTCTTTGCTTACAGAAGCTTTTAGTGTTATGGATTTCTGTCAGTTGTCTCAAACTCAAGTTCCTTCCCAGAAACCATCAAAGTAATTTTAAATGCAAAAGATAGCACTAAACTCTTATTTGTTTACTTTGGTTTCAATTTAAGAAGATAAAAAATTAGAGAACTAGATGCCAAG
The DNA here is from genome assembly GCA_004025045.1 of Sigmodon hispidus. Taxonomy (NCBI): domain Eukaryota; kingdom Metazoa; phylum Chordata; class Mammalia; order Rodentia; family Cricetidae; genus Sigmodon; species Sigmodon hispidus. The sequence continues at coordinate 22,769 of PVIH01016836.1, forward strand.
CCGAATTAAGCATGTTTGAGAAACAATGTCTACCACAAACTATGAATAAACCCAACATACAACATGGAAAGTTGTTCTAGTGAGAAACAGAACCCTAATGTCTGGACCTACTACGTGAAAAGTAACAAATGATGTTCATAACATGGGCCAGATCATTAATGATTAAGAATAATAAAGTTGAATGAACTCTGTCAACATTTCAACATTTCTCCTTTCTACCCAAATTCAAAAATTATAATCAAAGCCAAGGCTCACTCTCCAAGTTTTATCTATTCATCTTCTTCCTTCATATTTTCAAACAAGTTGGAACTTTACCTAAGAACAGTCCCCCTTCCCCTTTTCCTCCATTCCAGCTCCCTTTTCCCTTTCCTATCTGCCCCCTGCCCTTTCTCCTCTCTCTGTTGATACTGACATCCTCTTTATGTAACTATGCAATTCTTTGATCACTCTGTCACCAAAAGAATCAGCAAATATTTTCCATGCTTTCTCAATCCCAACATTCAATATTGTAAGTATAAACAGGCCTCACTTATCTGCGAACAAAGACTATTTGCAGAGACAATTGAGAAACTGAAATTATGGGGTGAATTGGATATAGCTCAGCAATAGAGAGCATCTATCTGGCATGTGCAAAGTCATTGAGTTTCATGCTCAGAATGAGAAATCAAAAGAGCAGACAGACTAAATGTAAATGTGCTGGCTTGTGTGGGAAGACACCTTTAATTTCAGCGCTAGTTAGATAGAGGCTATGAAGCTCAATTGTTCAAGCACATAACATGTTGCAGACCAGCCTGAACTGTGTGAAGACATGTTTTTGAGATGAGGAGAATGACAAGAAGATGGGACAGGAAACAGATGGGAGCTGGATGTGGCTACTGCAAAAACAAACCAAAACAATCTACATAAAAACAAGTAGTGTTAGGGCCATTGTTAAAGAAACAATGACCAAGAAAGCACCAAACCTATTAAATAAACATGAGGAGTCAACACATGCCTTTCAATAATAAATGAGCATCAGTGGTCTCAATTTCCAAATAGAAGACGCAGGTTCCATTGGTAAACAGGATCCATCTTTCCATATTTTCCTGTCTATAAGAAACATGTCGCATGATCTATGTCAGGGAAAGAAGATGGAATAAACATCCAAGCAAATGGAACCAGGAACAAGTAGGCATTGCTCTTCTAATGTCTGACAAAACAGACTTTGAACCATAACCAAGAAGAAGAGGTATCATGCTCATTTAGAGGAATGATCCAACAACAAGAATCTTTGATTCTGAACATATACACATCAAGTTTAGATGCACACAATGCCATAAAAAATACTCTTGTGTTTAATTGAAGATTAATCCCAAGATAGTAGTAGAAGGTGATTTCAATGTCATTTGGAAAAACACTGAAGATAACTCCATAGATCAAACAGACCTAATTGACATATATACAATATTCCACCCACATACCACAGAAGGAGTTTTATTCTCAGCAGTCTGCAGACTTTTCTCCAAAGTAGACAACATATTGAGACACAAAGCATCTTTTATCAAATATAGAAAAATTATTTTTTTATATTTTGCCTGACAATAATGGATTAAATCTAGAAATCAACAGTAAAAGAAATGATGAAAGTCTCAACTTATCAAAATCTATGGATAGAAGGAACACAGCCCTAATGGAAAAAATTACCGATCTAAGTGCCTATATTTAAAAAATTAAAGAGAGCTCAAATACTGAAAATGAAAGTGAACCCAAGTAACTTAATGAGGCACCTTAAAATTTTACTAAAAAATAAAACAAAAGCAAATCAAACCCCAAAGCATTATATGGGCAGAAATTAAGACTAAGTCAGAAATCAATGAACTAGAATATAAAAAGAATACAAGGAATCAATGAGAGTGAATTTAAAGTTGGACTTCACAGTACATCTTCTGTGAGTGCTATATAGCAATTTCACTCGAATTAAAGCATTCTATTATGGAAGGAAACTCTTTAAGAATCAGAAAGTTCAGAAAGAAAACTTGTAAGTGTCAGGAAGTTCCTGAAATTGAACAGGTACATGAGGATCTTCTTTCCTTTTCTGAGTGATGAAAAAATAGGCCCCTGAGATGCCTAGAAAAGAGTCTTCAACCTGTGGTGATCCCTGTGAGTCATCCAGAGAGCTCCAGTTTGTATGAGTCATCAACAATGATTTTTTTTAATGATGTAACTCCCTTCGAGTCATCCAATAAACAAACTCTCACCTACACTCATACATGTGATTCTAATTAGCTCATTCATTCACCAAGATGGACTTTAATGGTAACATTACTGTGGTATTTCAACATTCTCCTTCTGGAAAACTAGACAGTTCTTAACATCTCTCTGGGAAAGTGTCACACACCAATAGGGCTGTTTGTAATGGGTGGGGCTCTGCAGCTATGCATCTGTTTGAAGGTTACCCTATGGAGTCACAACCACATCCTTCCCAGGTGCTTTTTAAGAAATGTATTTACTTATTACATACAGCATGTATTCTTGCACACCAGAAAATGACACCAGATCTCACTGGCGTCATAGATGGTTGTAGGCCACCATGTGGTTGCTAGGAATTAAACTCTGGAAGAGCAGCCAGTATTCTTAACCTCTGAGCCATCTCTCCAACGCTTCCAGGTACTTCTTAGGAAGCAGCTTCTGAAAAGCTCACATACCTGTCCACAAGTGTCTTGAGATGACCACCATGATCACTAGATTGATGGTATCTAACCAAGTCTACTCCTGAGAATGTAAGAAGATAAAAAGACACTTCTGTTGCTTCTGACCTTCTTGCTACAAGCAGAGTATATGAAGAGTATCCATATATGTCAGAGACTTTCTCTCATGACCCTTCCACAATTCTGCATCAGAGCTGCAGGAGGGGAGCCAAGGCAAGAACTGCTTCCCAGAACTTTTGGGTTGACCTGGCCCAGAGAAGCTTGGCCAATTTGAAACACAGATTTTGATTCTGAAAAAGAGATCTTGGAGATTTTGGTGACTTCTGGAATCACTTTGATGAGTAATGAGGAAAGAATTCTGTATAATTTGTCTTTTAGTCCCAGAGGTAGAGTTTTATCAAGTATTTGAATTCAAAATCATGTCAGATCACCAAGAGTAGATGTTCAGGATATCCTTGGTAAAATATTTTTATTGCTATGGACCAATATTTGGGCTATAGACTTGAAGAGGCATCAAGAAATGTGATTGGCTTTCTATAGGACTCTGGAATTCACAAGGACTAAGGAAAGTGGGAGGTAAAACCAATTTGTCCACAGTATGAGAAACATATGTGAGTCCTTGAACATGAGCCACTGAATGGGGTCAAAAGAGTTGGAGAGCTAAGTTATCTAGGAACAGAGATAAAGAGGCAAAGTATGCAGAGAACAATTTAGTTGAAGGCATGAACCAGATCTCCACATAATAACTAAAAATAAACACACACACAAATCTCCTAAGTGATGCATCTGAAGTAGGCAGAACCATGCTATCAAAACACAAGAAACCAGGACAATGGGATGGCTCATCAGAAAAATTTCTTTTTCCTGAGCCTCCATCCCAAGCTCTGTTTCAAGGATCACATCCTCAGAATTATCATCTGACTCCTACATGTGTATACTGTGGCCCTAAAGTGCCATATACACACTCACAGAATAAATAAATGAGACAAAACTTTTAAAGAGACAACAATAAACCAAGTGAATAGCATAGCAATTTGGCTATTTGTTTACAAGCTCTGGACACCACCATACAGGCTTGCAAAGCGTGACAAAGAAATAACTAGACCCATGGTAAACTCACACAAAGTCAAACACATTGTTATCTCTGTAAATTCTTTTTCTTTGGTTAACAGACATTTTCATTTATTTGTGTTTTGTTTGTAATCTTTTATTATTTAAAATTATTTTCATTACAACGTATGTTATGTTTTATTTCATCACTTTATGTGCATTGGTGTTTTGCCTCCATGTATATGAGGATGCCACGTCCCTGTAACTGGGGCAATGAACAATTCTGAGCCACCATGTGGGTGCTGAGAAGTGAACCAAGATCCTCTGGAAGAGCAGCCAGTGTTCTTAACTCCTGAACCATCTCTCCAGGCCCCATACAATATATTTTAATTACACTCTTACTCCTTTCTTAACTCATTTTGGATCCTTCCCGCCTTCATAACAACCCAACTTTGTGTTCTTCCTCCTTCTCAAAACAAAGAGTAAAAATCAAAACAAGCCTACAAACAAAAACTCATAGGATGTACTCCATAGTTATGTGCCGATATACATTTTGGTTTGCCTTGTTTTGTTTTAGTTGCAGAATTCATGCTTTCCCCAATGCCAAAAAAAAAAAAAAAAAAAAAAAATTGGGAGAGGACCCATTGAACAAATTTTATAATTTACAATCATGAGCATGGTAGGAATGTTCATCTGTATGCTGTAAATAAAGGTACTGTTTTGGCCTGTGTCAGCTGCCATAGAAGTAGGTGGACGAAACAGAATGGGGAGAAGAAGGAGGATAAAGTCAGACAGACTTCATCGAGCCACCCAAGAACAATCAATCAAACAAATTGATTAAAATTGGTTGAATTAAAATGAAAGAGTTAGCTAGCAATGTGCCTGAGGCAGACCAACAGGATAAAATTAAAATAAACATCATAGTCATCGTAGGGGAAGTAAAAGCATTCCCGGGCAAGTTAGACTTCTGGTCTATACAGGGTTAGAAACCTCTTACAGCAGATGGTGCCCAACGTGGGGCCCCAAAAGCCACATAAAGTCTGAGAAAGCTTAAAAACATTCTAGAGCACAAAAACGAAGCCACATGTGCTTTTTAAATCATATATCTGAATTGGGTCATGGTACAGAGACGCCTCGGTGTTTGGGTTTGAATTTAAACATGATAGATCCACGGAAGGCAGCTTAAATAAACCCATAAGTGTCATGAAAGACAAACTGCATGTGATTGATTTAAGATTCTTGTTTATTTTGAACAAAAGGGGAACAGAGTCAAAGACAGTATTTTGGTAGCAGCATTTTCTTGGGTCCACTCTGTTTGCTGGCTGTGAGTAGACACAGGGCTCTGGCACTTCTGCCATGTTGAAAAGCCATGAAAAGGAGCAGAGTCAGCAGTCTTATCATTACTAACATATCAAAAGACTCTTCTGGCTGGGAGATGGGTAAAGTCCCTTTACCCCCCTAAAACTTGGTTTCTTTACTTGTACAGTGTTACCAATAATAATGGATAAAGTTCTGTTCTGTGATGCCCGCATTGTACCATATATGAAAAGGTAACAGGTCACTGTGACCTTGAACCCAGTAACTGCTATGTCTGTATAACCAGTTGTGTTTACTATGTCTTACTTTTTAATGTGAAGTCAGACTACCACGATAAGCAAAGGTTTAACCTAAATTATGTAAGTCACTGTGGTGGTGGGCCAGAGGTTAAGAGCACATAATCTTCTTCTGAGGACCTGAATTTGGTTGCCTCATTGGACAGCTCACAAATGCCTAGAACTAGAGCTCCAGATAGACCTAAGACCCTGTTCTGTTGTCCCCATGTATTTCATCCATGTGCATATACCCCTACACAAACATACATACAGATCGTTTAAAAATAATAATTAAAAGTCAAATTCAAGCCAGGCATTGGTGGCACACTCATTTAATCTCAGCACTTGGAAACAGAAGCAAGAGGATGGATCTCAGTGTGTTCGAGGCCAGCCTGGTCTACAGAATGAGTTCCAGAATATCCTGGGCTACACAGAGAAACTCTGCCTTGAAAAAACAAACAATTTGAAGGGCTGAGGCCTTTGAAATTCAGACCCTGCCCAGAGGTGAGCAGATCCCAGCATCTGGACCGCCCATTCGGAGAATCCCTCTCTGGGACTGGGGTCAATCCCTAGAGTCTGATCTCAGACACTCCCTAGCAGACAGGACGAGGGTTTGGCTATGAGGGGTTCTTCCAGCCACACCTAAAAGAGTGGACCTTGCATGGCCAGGCACCACCTCCAGGGTGAACTGCATCATCAGAGAAGGA
>PVIH01016836.1:28904-44211 GCA_004025045.1 Sigmodon hispidus
AAAAAAAAAAAAAAAAAAAAAAAAAAAAAAAAAAAAAAAAAAAAAAAAAAAAAAAAACAGGTGGTTCTGCAACTACAAGACCTGAACAGAACAATGAAGAGGAAACAGAAGGAAACAACAGCAAAAACACCTTTATGAAGATTATTGAAGCCTTAAAGGAAGATATAAAGATTCCCTTAAAGAAATAGAAGAAAATACAAACAAAAAATTGGAAGATTAGTATTAGGCTAATTAGCCACTCAAAGACAACACAAAGAAGGAGAATTACAGACCAATTTCCCTCATGAATATTGATGCTAAAATTCTCAACAAAATTTTGGCAAACCGTATACAACAATATATAAAAAATATCATCTACCACGATCAAGAAGGCTTCATCCCAGAAATGCAGGGATGGTTCAACATATGAAAAATCATAAATGTCATCCATCATAAAGCAAACTGAAGGAAAAAACCACATGGTCATATCTTTTGACACTGAAAAAGCCTTTAACAAAATTCAACGTTTGTCATGTTTATGATAAAAGTCCTGGAGAGGTCAGGAATACAGGAAAAATATTCAAATATAATAAAGGCAATTTACAAGAAGCCGACAGCCAGCATCTAACTTAATGAAGAAAACTCAAAGCCATTCCACTAAAATCAGGAACTACACAAGGATGTCCTCTCTCCCCTTATCTATTCAATATAGTTCTCGAAGTTTTAGCTAAAGCAATAAGAGAACGAAAGGAGGTTAAGGGGATACAAATTGGAAAAGAAGAAGTGAAACTATCTCTACTTGCAGATGATATGATTGTATACATAAGTGACCCACAAAATTCTACCAGAGAACTTCTACAGCTGATAAACACCTTCAGCAATGTAGCAGGATACAAGATTAACTCAAAGAAATCAGTGGCCCTTCTATGCACTAAAGAAAATAGAGCTAAAAAAGAAATAAGGGAAACATCACCCTTTATAACAGCTGCAAATAGCATTAAATACCTTGGTGTAACTATAACCAGAGAAGTAACAGATCTATTTGACAAAAACTTTAAATCACTGAAGAAAGAAATTGAAGAAGATATCAGAAAATGGAAAGTTCTCCCATGTTCCTGCATAGGTAGAATCAGCATAGTAAAAATGGCAATTCTACCAAAAGCAATCTACAGATACAATGCACTTCCCATCAAAATCCCGACAAAATATTTTACGGACCTTGAAAGAACAATACTCAACTTCATTTGGAATAACAGGAAAGCCAGGATTGCCCAAACAATTTTGCTCAACGAGAGAACCACAGGAGGCATCACCATCCCTGACTTCAAGTTATACTCTAGAGCTACAGTAATAAAAACAGTCTGGTACTGGCATAAAAACAGACTTGTGGATCAATGGAATTGAATTGAGGATCCGGGCATTAACCCAAAAACCTATGAACACCTGATCTTTGACAAAGAGGCCCAAAATATTCAATGGAAAAAATAGTATCTTTAACAAATGGTGTTGGCATAGCTGGATGGTAGTGTGTAGAAAAATGCAAATAGATCCAAGCCTATCACCATGCACAAAACTCAAATCCAAGTGGATCAAAGACCTCAACATAAACCCAGCCACACTGAACTTGATAGAAAAGAAAGTAGGAAATACCCTCCAACGCATTGGCACAGGTGACCACTTCCTAAATATAACACCAGTGGCACAGACACTAAGAACAACAATCAATAAGTAGGATCTCCTGAAACTGAGAAGCTTCTGTAAAGTCAAGGACACTGTCAATAGGACAAAATTACAGCCCACAGTATGGGAAAAGATTTTCACCATCCCTACAGGTGATAGAGGACTGATATCTAAAATATATAGAAAATTCGAGAAACTAGAGCCTAAAACCTTGAATAACCCACTCAAAACATAGGGTTCAGAACTAAAAAGGGAATCTCAGCAGAAGAATTACAAATGCCTGAAAGGCACTTGAAAAAGTGCTCAACATCTTTAGCCATCAGAGAAATGCAAATCAAAACAACTTTGAGATACCACCTGACACCTGTCAGATTGTCTAAGATAAAAAACACAGATGACAGCCTTTCCTGGAGAGGTTGCAGAGCAAGAGAAACACCCCTCCATTGTTGGTGGGAGTGTAAGCTTGTTCAGCTTCTCTGAAATGTAGGATGGTGGTAGAATTCTCAGAAAACAGGAAATCAATCTTCCCAAAGATCCAGCAATGCCTCTACTGGGTGTATACCCTAAAGATACACATTCACACTCTGAAGGCTCAGCTATGTTCATAGCAGCATTATTCGTAATAGCAAGAACCTGGAAACAACCTAGATGCCCCTCAACTGAAGAATGGATTAACAAACTGTGGTACATCTACACAATGGAGTACTACTCAACAGTAAGAAAAAATGTTATCCTATAATTTGCAGGCAAATGGATGGATTTGGAGAATATCCTCCTGAGCAAGGTATCACAAACCCAGAAAGATAAGCAGGGATGTACTCACTCATTAGTGGACTCTAAACAAAAATGCAAAAAGCAAAGCATGTCCAAGCTGCAAACTACAAACACTGAACAGCTTGGGATCAGAAACACCTTGGACTGACACCGTGGATCCCACTCCCCCTAGAGGAACACCTGACTCAGTCTTGATATTAGGGGGAGAAAACTGGATCTGCCAGGAGTGGATGCTGAACTAAACCATACTGGGACTCGGGACCGCCTGCCCTTGCTGGGAAGGAGATAAGGAGATGTGGAGAAGAGAGAGTGACTGGAGGGGGTGGGAGGGGGAGGGAGCTTGAACAAGGATATACACAGGTAAAATAAATGACTTTATTCATAATGAAAAAAAAGTGTTTTCTTCAATGTTTTTAAGATTATGATATAATGACACATTTCCTCCCTCCCTTTTCTCTCTCAGAGCCCTCACATATATCACTCCTTGTTCCGTTTCAGATGTACGGCCCTTTTTTTCATAGATATTTATTTCTAAACATACAAGTACAACCTGATCAGTTTCTCTAATGTTTACTTGTTCGTATGTATTCATAGTTAATCGGTAGTAATCAATTAACATTTTGTGAACACATTTTACTTTTTTAAAAAAAAAACAAAAACAAATGCAGAGTTTATAAAAAAAAAAAAACAACTCTAATTCAAATTTATTTTAGGAAAAAGATAAACACAAAGGCTAACAAGTCCAACACTGGTATTTCTGTATTCCCAGTATCTCACAAATCAGACTTTACACTGTTTCCTTTTCTGCCTTTGCTATCGTATGCACTACTGGTTTGCTGATGTACATACCGGTGATGCTGACTTCTCAGTGTACAAACCACTGCTCATCAACATGAATATTAATGTGATTAACTGGAAGGTGGTCTAATTAGAGTCAGGCAGTATAAACAAACATTTCTTTCTATTCTTGAGAATTATGTACATGTATACAAAAAAAAAATGTGATCACATCCACTGTTAATTCCTCTGCAAGTTCCTTGCATGTCTCCCAATCATGAAACTTATTTCTCTCAAAACTTCATTTTTGGATAACTCACTAAGAACAACTAGTGTTGCCAATATGTTCATGGGTGTGGGGCTGTCCGCTAGAGCATGGGAAATCATGCCATATTCTTCAGATAAAGATTTTTCTTCCCCAACAGCTCTCAACTCCCAACAGCTTCTCACTCAGGTAGGGGGCCTGGAGAGCACCTCTCTCACTAACACCAAAGTTAGGGGTTTGATTCTGTTTAAGTCTTGTGCATGGTTTCTGTCAGCTTATCAGTGTGATAGCCATGTCATGTCCAGAAGTTTGCAATTTATCACACTTTTTCTCTGCTTCCTTCATTCGTTCTACATTCTCTTCCACAAGCCTCGGTAGGGTGGTTGGTAAAGATGACCCATTTGGGGCTGAGTGCCAGTCTCTGAGTCTCAGCAATTTGAGTAATTATGAATCTTTGCATTGATGGTTGCCCACAGGAAGCCTCTCTGATCAACACTGAGAGCTGCCAGGTCTAGGAACATAAACATAAGTAGTTAGAAGGCAATTTGACAATATGACCATTTGAGAAAATAACACCATCAACTTCGACCTTAGGACCTATGAGCTCCCCAGCTGTGCTGGATCGTCTATGGTGAATGGACATAAACTTAAGTCACTTGAGAAGAGAGAACCTCAAATCAGAAAATGACTTCAGAAGATGAGGCTGTGGGAAAGACTGCAGGGTATTTTTTAAATTAGTGACTGATGGGGGAGAAGCCCAGCCTATTATGGGTGGTACCATCCCTGAGCTGGGACCAAGCCGGTAAGCAGCACTCCTCCATGGCGTCTGCATTGGCTCCTGCCTTCAGATTCTGCCCTGACTTCCTTAGACAGCAAATGGTGACATGGAAGCGTAAGCCAAATAAACCATTTCCTCCTCAAGGTGCTTTGGTCATGGTATTTCATCGTAGTAATAGCAACCCCAACTGAGACACCAGCCATGGGACTTGGGCTAGGATTACAGTACCAGACATGGTAGTTATTCCATAACAGTCATGCCATTATTGTACACATTTTTCCCACTGCAGGAAATTTCCCCCCAATCAATCTAGTCAGGTAATTTACGGTGTCAATTTTTACATTTATTGCTATGCTTAAAAATACATTTTTTGTCAAAACAGAAAATAAATATCAGATTTTTTTAATTGGAATAGAATTTATAATACTTTTCTCCCCTCACATGCCCCCCCACTTTCAGATGGGTTGCCCTATTTCATTGGATTATTATTGATATATAAATGTTTGTGTGTATCTATATGTATGCACAAATATATATAACTAAAACTTGCTTAATCTATTTTTCATTGGTGGTATGTGTATGATTTGAAGGAGGAGCACTCTAGATTGGAGAACCAGTAGGAGTGTTTCTCTCTGGGAGAGGCTATTTCCCTTGTTCCCAACCATCCTTAGCTGCCCGTAGTGCTCTCTGTCCAGGGGTGAGACGCAGTGTGATCTTCTTCTTTCCATGTCAACATGTCTCTTGGTACTACCTTTTTAGTAGAATCTGTTTCACAAAAGACTTCCTGATATTCTGGCTTTCCTTTTCTTTCTTTCTTCCTTTCCTTCTTCCTTTCTTGCTTGCTTTATTTATTTATTTATTTATTTATTTATTTATTTATTGCCATTCTCTGAGTCATAGATGCAGGGGCTGTGGTATAGACCTGTCTGTGGCGGCTGGGTTCTCCATGATCGGTTCATCTTTGCATTATACCTGTTGTGGTCTGAAACAATGATCTTCATTTTCTGTGAAATGAGGCTTGCTTGATGAGGTGTGGATAATAGCTACGCTTATCTGTGGATAAAAGGATAAGTTTTGGAATGAAGCACAGAATTGGTCTAAAAAAATCTATGGGAGTAGATTCTTTTCTGAGGTCAATGTTCTTATTAGCCCTAGGATGCTGGCTAGGTTTCCAGTACCGGGCATGATTTCCCTACTGCTGCATGTGTTTGCTAAGCAGATGCAAGACAAAGGAGGAAACTTTAATAGTATTCATAGCAGGATTCTACTAGATTTTCTAAGACCCACAACCAATTCTTCTTAAACTCTTAAAGAGAGAGAGAGAGAGAGAGAGAGAGAGAGAGAGAGAGAGAGAGAAGGAAGAATCACTCCAAACTTGTTCTATAATGTCAATATCACTCTAATCTCCAATCCAGGGAGAGACATAACAATAAAAAATACTATAGACTTATATCTCTGGGAAACACAGATGCAAAATTCCTCAGTTAAACACTAGCAAACCAAATACAAACACATATCAAGGAGATTGTTCACTACCATCAAGTTGGCTTGATTTCAAAATGCAGGGTTAGTTTAACACTTACAAGACAATAAATACATCATAAAATAAAGTTTAAAAAAACCACAGGATTATCTCAATAGATGCACAAAAAGCTTTTGACAAAAATCCAACATATTTTCATGATAAAAGTCCAAGAGACAGTAGTCTGGGGCAGATTATGACTCAACATAAATAAAACTACATATGACAAACTCTCAGCCAGCATTGTCGTATGAGGGAAAAACCTGAAGCAATTATATTAAAAGCAAGAATGAGACAGGGATGCCTAATACCTCCTTTCCTTTTTAATTGAATACTAGATACACTGGCTGGAGCAGTAAGGGGAAAATTAAAAGGATATAAGTAGAAAAAGAAGCAAGCGATTTTTATTTGCAGATGATCTGATGCTATACATTAAAAGTCCCCCCCAAAAAAATAAATTACCAGAAAATTTTTAGAAGCAACGAACAATTTCAGCAGAATGGCAGCACACAAGAATCAACATATATAAAAGCCAGCAGCCAGCAACAAACTAACTGAGAAAGACATTTATGAATGCATTTTCATGCATAAAAGTCGACAAAACATACTACAATACACCCAATAAAGGAGGCAGAACACCTCTACAATAAAGACTTCATATCCCCAAAGAAAGAAATTGAGAAAAAGCACTAAAAAAAAACCTAAAAAGACATCCCATGTTCCTGGAGTGAGATTTAATGCCGTGAAAATGAAATTCTATCAAAAGTGATGTGCAGACCTAACGTAACACCAGTTAAAATAGCTACATCGTGTTTTACAGAAATAGGAAAGAAGTTCTAAAATTCATATGGAACCAGAAAATACCCCAGATACCCAAAGCAATGCCAAACAAAAAAAAGAGATCTGGAAAGTTCCAGACTTCAAGATATATTATAGAGCTGGCATGATGAAAATATAACACTGACTCAAATTTTGCTATTTTTGAAGAAACTGAGAGCAGGGAGGGATGTTAAATAAAACCTTTGTAGTGTGTTTGTGTAGATGAATGCATTGTTCTGCATTTGTGTATTTCCCACAGGAATTTGATGACCTCCCTAAACAAACTGTCAATTAAGTGAAGAGTCAGCCTAAAGAATTGGAGAAAATCTTTATCAACTGTGCATTTGACGGAGCATTACTGTCTAGAGTATACAAAACCTTAAACATCAAGCGTAAAAAACAATACAATCAAAACAAAAATGGGCTATTGAACTAACTAAGGAGAGGGCTCTCAAAATAAGAAATATAAATGGTTAGGAATAAAAGATCTTCAAAATTAATTACCAGGGAAATACAAATTAAAACTGTTTTAAAGTTCATTTCACCCCAGTCAAAATGGCTGACATGAAAAACCTGGCATGCATGAGGCAAAGAGTGCAACTTACTTGGTGTGGGTGGAAATATTTATTGGTGCAGACACAGTTGGAAACTGTGGGGGAGGGGCCTCAAGGGGTGAAAATATGCCTCCTAGAAAATAGTGCTCTACTACAGAGATTTGTGTGTGTGCATGTTCAATCACAATAGATAGAAAGTGGGATCAAAATAGGTATCCATTACCTGATGACTGGATTATGACATTTGGGTATAGATGCACAATGAAACTTTATTCAGCTGTAAAAAATGAAATTAAGAGATTTACAGGAAAGAAATGAAATTAGATGACTCAGACCCAGAAACACAAACCTAATGTGTTCTGTCCCCTGCGTGGATCCTAGCTTTGAGTTCTTAGGAAAGTGTGTTTAGCTTGGAAGTTCTGTATAGATAAGGAAACTAAAAAGAAGCCATAAAATGAGGGAGTGAGAGAAATACACTGTCCTCAAGAGGGGAGAGTAAAGAATTAAACACTGATATAAAATTAGAGAAGGAAAAATACTGGAGTGGAAAGGATTGAGTGACAATGGATGGGGGTAGGGAAACAGAGTGGCTGGTTGAATGGTAACAAGTTATGTTTGCAAAAGCCCTCTGGAAACCTGTTATTTTGCAAGCCTATTTACAAATATTTTTACAGAGGTGCCCTGATTAAAAGGACAATGCTCCTCCAAAGAAGACAAAGGTTATCAAATGCAAATTTCATCATGAGGTATGAAATAGCTTCCTATAAACTATGGGTCAGGGTTAGGGTTAGGTTAGACCAGGTGTCTCCAAAACATGAATCCCTGGTACCCACCAGAACATAGAGTAATAAATATGTTTTGTATGCCTCTGTTTAGATATTTTGTATATATTTGAACAGTACATTTACCTCTGGCTACTGTTTATATGATTGTCACACTTGAAGTCATCATTCAGAGACTGTACACCCATTTATAGATTGCCTAATTTTTACAATGTAAGCGTCAGTCTTTAGGATGATAAGAATTGCAGATCACTGTTACTTACGTTTGCCATCTAATAGCCATGTTGTTTAGGTTTCCCAGATGTACACTCAGATAGACAGGAGTCTTCAGCCACTTTGTAGACCTAGAGAATATGGCATTTAATGTTTTGTTATTCAGAATTTAGCCATGAGAGATGCAACAACACCTGCCATCACTGTTCCTTTCCCAAGATGGTTTTGCGCATCAAGGACACTCCACTAGGAGTTTGTCTTCCTTGACGGACAATGTCTTACCTCGACTGCTGTCAGTATGCACGCTGTTCAATCCGGATGAGCAGGATGAAGGATTAAGACTGCTGAAACCTGCCTAGACAGGATGAGATGGTTCTCAAAAAAATGCCCTGCTTCTAAAGAGATCTGTCAGATATCACAGACCTATAGCCAGAATGATAAATGCTTCCACTGCACAGAAAAGCCGTTGGGTGGCTGTCGCTGCCCTCTGCTATATTTTGGAAGCGACTGTCTTGTGCTTTCAACCTACAGGTAATATATTTTCCTTCTCAGGTCTTGATAGGGTTGAAGACTAGACAATTAAGGTTACTGTCATCTCATTTCTTAGCAAAGAGCTTAGGTGTTGAAATTTTATTATTCAAGATAAACAGCTTTGAAGTAATTTCTGTAACTCGACACCAATACTCTAGACATGAAAGATGTATCTTACATTTGTTGCTTTTAGTTGTAATTTAACTTGCTTATGTTTTATCCTTTCCTCCCCCAGACATTAACTTACAGTAATTTCTATTGTATATAGTCTCATACTTAGTTTAGAACTTCCTTAGTTAGACAAAAGGCGGAGATGTAGTGGGATTCAGTTATTATTTGTCGAAACTTGGAGGCGTGTCTCTGGAGTACCAGAAGCCTGAATGGGGTATGGCCAGACCCCATTAATAAATGCCTGGACAACGACCTTCCTTTCTGTTTGTTCTTGTTTTCTTGGGGAGCAATTTAGCCATCCATCGTGGGACATTTCCATATTCCAATAATTGTCTTAAGGTTCAAATTGTATCAGTGAGCATTTATATAACCCCTTAATAAATAATCCTACATATGATACATTGCTAGTGTATATTTCACAATACCAGACTGGCCACAGAGATTCCCCCTGACTCTGCATCCTGAGCACTTGGATTAAAGGCAAGCACCACTACACCTGGTCTACCATTGTATTTTTGGAAACAGATCTCTCAGTGGACTGAGTACTCACTGCTTTTCCAGGCTGGTTGAATAGCAAGCTCCAGTGGTCCATCTGTCTCTGCCTTACAAGCACTGAGATTACAGATGTCCACCAGCATGTGTGACTTCTTACATGAATGCTGGAGATCAGAACTCAACTCCTTGTGTTCACACAGCAAGAATTTGTGGCCATTAAGTTTTCTCCCTGGTCCTGAACCTAGCTTTAAAAGAACAAAGTTGGGATCAGCACATCAGTCTGTCCCTCCAGGAACTATCCACCCCCCACCCACACACTTAAGGAAGATTAGCATTCTCTCCTTGTTGTAACCCAGCAGCAGTGCTAGGAAGAGGCCAGGCATGCTTTCTGTCTTCAGAGATCTTGGGTTGGGTGCTTAGAAAATGGAGCAGTAGACCTTGACCATACCGAGGGCACCCATCGTATTAATTGTATTTCTCTGTTCTCTTTCTGGAAGCTGGAGAGGAACCCCGCCTTTCTCCTCTGGGAAGCTCTACCTAGCTACAAGGCTGGTCCTTTGGAACATTTGATCTTGTAATATTCCTTTTCGGATCACCTCACGTGAGAGAGATAGTCCTTCGATCCCTTTGCCCAGTATAAGGATAACAGAATCGTGTGTGGGGAAGGGTTTCAGACAGTTCCATTCGGGGTTATCTCTGTTTTGTTTTTGTGCTCTTGGGGATTAAACTCATGGTTTCACACACACTGTAGGCAAGTCCTCTGTCACAGTGACCTTTCTCCCTCCCTCCTTCCCTCCCTTCCTCTCTCATCCTCTTCCTCTTTCTCTTACTGAGACGAGGTATCTCCCTAAATTGCCCGTGATGGCCTTGAATTCTCTCTGCAGCACATGTAGGTCTTGAGAATTGAATCACCTCCTTCATTCCTCCTGGTATCTGGGCTCACATGCGTGCACCATGGGCCTGGATGAAGGAGATTTCAGAAGGCTTGGTTAGTGGGTTGGTTAAAAGTGAGGAAACGGAAGAGAAAGAATGTTTCTTTATGGCCTCTCATTCCCTAGTCTCCATCATCATCTCTTTCCAACTCCTCTCCAGGTTCTCGGCATCATCTAATGACTGTCACCTAAACCTTCACATAAGCCCTTGAGTCAGAAGGGGATGTGTCTGGGCCAAGAACACCTAGTAGAGACAAGAAGACCAGAAGTTCAAGATCATCCTCTGATACAAGGAGAAAGCCCAGGAGAAAAGCTTCCAAGGACAAAGGCAGAAAGAGAAATTCAGGCAAAGAAATGAGTTGTTGGCTCAAAAGCTAAGACACTGAGGAAGAAGGTAGAGAACGAAGATATGAGAGAGGGAGGGGGAAATGAATAAACCTGAGAAAGACATAAAGCAAGGTTGGGGATATATAAGTGGGTAGAGTGCTGGTCTAGCATGCATAACCTGGATCCCATTCCCAGTGTCATAGACACAAGGCATGGGAGTGCACAGCTTGTAGAGCCAAAAGACCGGATCCAAGACCATCCTCTACCACATGGAGAGTTCAAGGCAAACCTCGGATTCACGTGGAAAGGAGGGAGGGAGGGAGAAACAAAAGACAGAGGCAGGGGGAGATGCACAGCTAAAAAGACACAGAGAAAGACGGAGCCATGGAACCATGGAGAGACCTTGACAAGAAAGAGATTCAAATGCCCCAGTCGTCTGAACAGACTAGAGAAAGACAGAGAATGGGGAAACTGGGGAGAAAGCAATTTGGCAGAAACAGGGTGGAAGCAGGGAGGGAGGTATAAGCCAATCAGAGACGCAAGCCCCGTGCCAGCATGGCCTCAGAAGCCCGGGGAGCTGCCAGCACAGCTATCTGGCTCCTTTGTAGTGTCAGGCCACCGCAAACCAATTCTCATTTGACCCCAATATCAGGCTTCAACACTCTGAGTACAGCCAGTTCTTTAGCGCACTGGCTGGATCCCAGACCCATGAAGCACTTCTACACACCGAAGCTAATCCCATGAGCTGCTCTTCCGTGTAAGTAAGCCCTGCCATCTCCACCACTTTACAAATGCACAGATAAGGCAGAGGCCGGAATAAATCACATTACAAAGTGACTGAACATAGTAGTTCAGAGACAACACTGAGATAATATAGGAAAATCTGTCCCCATGATTCCTGTGCTGAGGGACAGCTGAAGATGCTGGACATGGGAGATAGCCTGATCTCCAAAGCCTTGACATGGGAGATAGCCTGATCTCCAAATCTTTAGACATGGGAGATAGCCTGATCTCCTAGTCAGGAGACATGGGAGATAGCCTGAGCTCCAAATCTTTAGACATGGGAGATAGCCTGATCTCCAAAGCCTTGACATGGGAGATAGCCTGATCTCCAAATCCTTGACATGGGAGATAGCCTGATCTCCAAATCTTTAGACATGGGAGATAGCCTGATCTCCAAATCTTTAGACATGGGAGGTAGCCTGATCTTCAAATCTTTAGACATGGGAGATAGCCTGATCTCCAAAGCCTTGACATGGGAGATAGCCTGATCTCCAAATCTTTAGACATGGGAGATAGCCTGATCTCCAAAGCCTTGACATGGGAGATAGCCTGATCTCCTAGTCAGTAGACATGGGAGATAGCCTGATATCCAAATCTTTAGACATGGGAGATAGCCTGATCTCCAAATCTTTAGACATGGGAGATAGCCTGATCTCCAAATCATTGACATGGGAGATAGCCTGATCTCCTAGTCAGCAGACATGGGAGATAGCCTGATCTCCTAGTCAGCAGACATGGGAGATAGCCTGATCTTCAAATCTTTAGATATGGAATATAGCCTGATCTCCTAGTCAGGAGACATGGGATAAAGTTCTTTCAAAGAAATGCATGAACTAGCTGGGACTATTGTGCTCACCTGGAAAAACTATGTCCATGTATATTCACATGCCTTGAACACATGGCTATTATTTTTTTTTACTTTATTTTATTTATTTGCCTTGATGTTTGCCTGGAACTGGAACTATAGACAGTCCTCAGCTGCCATGTGGGTGCTGGGAATCGAACCCGGGTCCTCTGGAAGAGCAGACGGTGCTCCCAACCACTGAGCCATCTCTCCAGCCCCTATTTATTTTTTTTAATATTTATTGTGAGCCCCACCATGTGCTGGCACTGTTCTAGACATTGAGGGATCTATATAACTAAACAAGAAAAAGTGAGCATCAAGAAGTTAGTGAACTGGGCCAGGCACACTTCTGTAACACAATCACTCAGGTTTACAGTTTCAAGATAGACTTGGACTTCCTATAAAAGTAATATTAATAATTCATAAATAATTTCATCCTGGGCTGAAGAGATAGTTCAGGCTCTAAAGTACATGGTACAAAAGTATAAGGACCTGAATCCAATGCCCAGAACCCACATCAAAAGCCAGGAATGCTGGCACAATCTTTTAATTGCAGAGCTGGGGAAACAGAGCCAGGTGGATTCCTGGAGCTCAGTAGTCACCCTGTCAGTCAAGTCAGTAGCACCCAGAGGCATGTGAATAACCCTATCTCAAAGGACAAAGTGTGATGCTTGGGAGATACCCAGTGGGTGAGAGTGTCCACTGGGCAGCATGAGGACCTCGGTTCAAATCCCCAGAGCCTACTAAACAGCTGGGAATGGCTTGGTTTTGCCTGTAATCTCAGCATTGGGACGTGAAGATAAATGTGGTTCAAGAGCTCACAGGTCAGGCATCTTAACAAAAAAAGTGACAGACCCCCTTGAGGCAGAGAGCAGCACATAAAACCATAGCTTGTCCTGCTTTGGCCTCTATGAGCATATACAAGGGTATGTGCATCCACAACTCACAGGCATGTACTATAAACACACACACACAGAAAGAGAGAGAGGTGGGTGGGGGGTGTCTGTCCTCATTGTTGAGACATTATGCTTGATTATTTTTATTTAATTGATTATTAATTGGCTGGTTTTAAATTATCAATTAATATGTAATTAATTGATAATTACTGTTATATTGTTCGTGGGAGCTGGCAAGCATGATCTCACTCAAGGTCTTTGTCCTTGTGGTTTTCGACACAAGGGGAATGTTCCTCCCACATTCTTTCCAGTCTTATAGCTCACACTTCCCCCAACCCTCCCACTATTCAATCTAAAAAGACTGTGACCAGACAGTATCCATGTGTCCTTGCTGTTCCCATCAGAGTATTTATGGCTCTGTTATTTACAAACTGAATGGAAAGAGAACATGATTTTCTTATTCTTTGATCTCTCATCCTTCAATCTACATGTGCTTACTAAACATTGCCTGATCCATAGCAACAAGCTATATGTAATATTCCTCACAAAGGACCAGCGTGCCACACACATTCCATGTATGTTATCAAATAATCCCTTTTTAAAGAAAAGTCCAAGATGAGTTAAGTTTAACTAATTTTTTCATATAAACTCTAATTTTTAAAAATTTCTATGAATAACTGTATCTGAATTTTGAATTGTATTAAATATGTAGATTGGCTTTGGTACAGTGGCCATTTCTGCATTATTAATCCTAACACTGTAAGAGTCAGAGGTGGTAGAGAATTTCCAGGAGACAGAATGTTTCACACAACCCTGCAGATTCACAAAAGAATTCCAAGAGTCTGTGATAGTCTGCACAGGACCTGTACAAGCTAAGCCAGACAGAGTCCCAGTGTAGAGGAGGGGTAGTGGGTACAAATCCCACCCCTAGCCCAGAAGTATTCACACATGATAGCTGCTGGGGGGGGCATCATTTTTCTCAGTGGACTGACACTTCAATCACATTTTAGGGCAGTTCTCATGTTCAGGAGAAGTTGGTCGAATCAACTCAAATCACACTCCATGATTTTTTAAATAATTTTTTTATTATGAATAAAGTCATATTTTTTATCCATGTATCCCCTTATTCAAACTCCCTTCCCCCTCCCGCCTCTCCCAGTCACTCTCTCTTCTCCCCATCTCTTTATCTCCTCCCCATCAAGGGCAGGAGGTCCCAAGGTCCCAAGTTTGCTTAGGTCAACTCCAGGCAGATCTACTTTCCTCACCCCAACATTTTAGTGACTTTTGTAAATATAGAAGATGAAGTTGGTTGGATAAATCCATGAGAGGCTGGGGAAGTCAGGAAAGAATCTGATTTTAAAAATGCTTTCTGAATGAAGGTAGCAGGAAAAAGTACCTTGGCCTGACTATTGATATTTTGACTTCAGACCCCATTTTACCTGTAGACTGAATTAACATCCAGGTTCCCCAGCCCAGGGAAGCTGAGAATGTTCCAGTGGCTGACCAACCTCCTCCCTAAACCATACAAATAGTCATTACACATCTTTAGAATGTAACAGAAAGAGCAAAGGAATCTGATTGGCTGGACTGACAGGCTTGCATCTGTGATGCCGATGATGAAACATTCCAGGAGGCCTCTAATCTCTGAATGCTGATTGGTGAAAACGGTAATTGTAAGTAGGCAACGAATGCTTGTGATTTTTGTGTTTATAAACCTCACTTCCGCCCTTGCTTAGGGCTGTCAGCCCAAACAAGGCTCCCGTGCGCACATCCTGCAGCCCTGATCAATCTGTGGCTCACTTGTGTGGTGAATTATTAAAATCTTAGGAACCCATAAACGCTGTCTCCCTTCTTTCTGTGGTTCACAATGGGCTGAATGGAATAGTAAAATTCTCAAGGAATAAACCAGATATTATTTCTATTTGCCTAAGAAGTAAGATTGTAGCATGTTACAAAAGAGATGTGCCATTGTGGATCAAGGGGGATAACAGAGCAAAGGGAGGAAAGGACCACAATCTGCATCGTGGTTTTCAAGAATAAGAATGAAGTTGTCAGCAGAGCAATTTCAGAGAATCACCCAGAAAGAGACTGGGGGTATGTGGTAGAGCCCCTGCCTAGAATCCCCCAGTGAGGGGTTGGGGTGTGACTCAGTGATAGAGCCCCTGCCTAGAATCCCCCAGTGAGG
>PVIH01016837.1:0-44088 GCA_004025045.1 Sigmodon hispidus
TTATTTGTATGTCTACCCTTGATAAGCCATGCTTATCATTCTTATCCTCTATATAGTTATTGTTAACTCTTCCACATTTTAAATTCTTTTTACTGTGTTTTTTTTTTAATAAATACAAAATAAAGGAAAAAAAAAAAAACCAAATCAGTTCTCAGTTCTGGCCATGTGTTTCTCTGTAGGGATATGTTCTTCACTAGTTTGACAGAATGTTAATTTTTAAGAAAAATACAGAAATTTATATTTCTTTTAAAAAATATTTATTTTTACCTCTGGCTGCAGTTTCTCCTCTCTTCTCTCCTCCAAGTTCCCCTCCACCTTCATTCTGCCCTCTCATCCACTCCTCCTTTAGATTCAGAAAATACAACCCATATGTTACACAAAGATATGGCATACCAAGTTGCAGTAAGACTGAGCACTTCCCTTCATATTAAGACTATGTAAGACAGACCAATAGGAGAAAAAAGAGGCTCTTAAGCTGACAAAGGAGTTAGGGATAACTCCAGCTACCTCATGTTAGGAATCTCACATGAAGGCCAAGCCATGCAACTGTCACATATACGCAGAGTGCTAGGGCAGTCCCATGCAGGTGCCTGGGCTCTCAGTCCACTCTGTGTGAGCCCCTAGGAGCCCAGATGACTTGATTCTGGGAATTTTTCTTTGGCATCTTGGACTCCTTTGGTTTTTACATCCCTGCTCCCCTTTTACACAAAATTCCCTGAGCTCAGTCAAGTGCTTGATGAAGTCTCTTTCCTAGCAGTTGGGCTAGACAGCAAACTATGACTATAGCAGAATGTCATTAGGTATCATTAAATACTCTTTTTCCCTCTAGTCATGTTTCTTTCTAATTTATGTTCCTGGGCTATCTAGCATCTGGGTACAGGTAATGTTAGAATGGGTTCATTCTTGGGTATTAGGTGGACTAGTCATTGACTGGCCAAAACTACAGTGTCTGTGCTATATTTACCCCATCACATTCAATAAGATGGACAGACTGTAGGTCAAAGGTTGTGTGGCTGGGTTGGTTTTCAAATACTTCTACAGTAAGTTTTGCCTACTTACAGGAGATGGCCAGTTCAGACTATGTATCCTCTATCGCTAGGAGTCTTAGATTCCTTGGAGTTTCCCAAGCACTAGGTTTCTGCTTGACCCTTAAATGCTACCCCATTTCCATTCTTTTCTTATAGCACTGTTCCCTTTCACCACTGTAACTATCCTTCATGTTCCCATCCCTACCATCCCCCAGTGCATCCATCACATCTCTTTTATTTACCCTTCTCAGGGAGATACCACTGCTCTCTTCTTTGAGCTCACATTGTTACCTAGCTTTTCTGGGGCTATAGATTATATCATTGTTATCCTTTGCTTTATAGTTATTATCCACTTATAAGTGGAAAGATTCCATATTCATCTTTCTGAGTTTGGCTTGCCACACCGAGTATGATTTTTTTCTAGTTCTATACTGTGGTAGAAAAGTCAATGATATAATATCTGAGTAATACTCCATTGTGTAAATATCCCACATTATTTTATCCAGTCTTTTGGTTGAGGAAAATATAGATTGTTTCTAGGTTCTAGAATTACATTACCATAATGCTGTGAACATTGCTGAATAAATGTCCTTCTATTATGATTGAGCATTTTCTGATGTTCAAAGATTCACAAAGTGTCTGTACAAGTTTCTGCTACTGCCAGCAATGGAACAGTGTTCCCCTTGTTCCACATCCTCTCCTGCATGAGCTGAAACTTGCGTTTTTGATCTTAGCCATTCTGACAAGTATAAGATGGAATCTCAGAGTCTTTTGATTTATATTCCCCTGATAGCTAAGGACATTGAACATTTCTTTAAATATTTTCTGGCCATTTCATATTCTTCTGGTGAGAATTCTCTGTTTAGATTAGTACTTGTTTTTAATTGAATTTTTGGTTTTCAGATGTCTAGTTTCTTGAGTTCTTTATATATTTTTAAAATCAACCATCTGTGAGATATAGTCTTGGCAAGAATCTTTTTTCATAAACTGTTGCTTTGACCTATTGGTAATGTTCTTCACTTTACAGAAACTTTTCATTTTTATTAGGTTCCATTTATTAATTGTTGATCTTAATATCTCCTTGTTAAGTACTATATTCAGGAAGTTACCTCCTGTGCCAGTGCATTCAAGGCCACTTTACACTTTCTTCTATCATGTTTACTGTAATCTAAATTTATATTGAGGTATTTGATCTACTTGGACTTAAGTTTTGTGCAGGCTGATAGATATAGATCTATGAGCATTCTTCTACATGCCAACATCCAGTTATATCAGCACCATTTCCCTTTTGTTTTTCATTTTTTATATGTATATATAATTTATATATACGTATAATTTCAAAACCATGTATCTATGTGTTAGATTTATGTCTGAGTCTTCCAGTTGATTGCATTGATTCATCTGTTTGTTTTTAATGCAAATACCATATGGTTTATATTATGATAGCTCTGTAGTAGAGCTTGAACCAGGAATGATGATACCTGCAGCAGTTCTTTTATGACACAGTATTGCTTTAGCTATCTTGAGTATTTTTTTATATTGAAATTGAGTATTGTTCTTTTAAGGTCTGTAAAGAATAGTGGTGAAATTTTAACAGGAATTGCTTTGATTCTGTATATTGCTTTGTTAAGGTGGCCATTTTTACTGTTAATCATATTGATCCATGAACTTGGGAGATCTTCCTGTCTTCTGATACCTTCTCCATTCTTTTTCAAAGATTTGAAATTCTTGTAAAAAATCAGTTCTTTCACTTGCTTCATTGTGACTATGCCACAATAGGTATGTTATTTTATGTTATTTGTGGCTAATTGGTAGGGTGTTGCCTCCTTGATTTACTTCTCAGTTTATTTGTGGTTTTTACATAAGAGGGCTATTGATTATTGCAGTTTATTTTGTATCCAGCCACTTGGCTAAAGGTGTTTATCAGCTGTAGGAATTCCTTGCTAGGATTTGGGGACTTTCTTATGTATTATAAAAACCAATAGCTCAACTTTTTTAAATCTTAATGTTGGGAGATATGTTCATGGGTTTTAGTGTGAATAATACTGAAACATAGCTTCAAACAATTATTTAAAGTTAGAATAAGCTATTTATTGTTAATGTCTTTAAGTTTGAAAATGTTATAAGTTTTATAAGATTAGTTTCTGAGATAAATAATAAAGTAATTGGCCCTTTCTTTGTAAGCACAAAATACAGCCTGCCACTATAAGAACTGACTGAAAAATAATACCTCTCTTTTTTTATATAGTCTGTTAATATACAATGACTTGCTTGGATATGAATGAATATGGATTTCTGGGATAACTTGTTTTAGCCTTAATATGGAAAATGTTTAATTATGTAAGGCACATAAAAATCACGCTGTTTTTTATTTATACTCATTGTTATTATTTACTTGAAAAAGAGAATATAACCATATTTTAATTTTTATATTGCCTTAAAAATTTTGCTGCATTATATAAGCAGTAAGGAAAAAAGTTATCAGGAAGGAAGATATTAAAATAGTCAAAAAGAATAGAAAGAAGAAAAAATGAAGAACAGAAAGAGAAGATGATAGAGAGCCTATAAAGTCATATGTGTGTTTTACCTTTTTCGTAAGCCCGAGAAAGTTAACATTCACAGACATTAGCAGGCCCAGAGAGTTTTTGATTCTCTCAATAGAAAAGTCAAGTTGAATTATTATTCTTCCAACCCTATTGGTTCCTGATCAAACCCTGAGCTGCTAGAGACTGGTCCTGACTGCAGGAATGGATAGTGACAGACTGCTCTGGCTGGTGATGTCTACATTCTTACACTTATGTTTAGACATCTGAATTTGGAGTTATGGTCTAGGTACAAACTTGTGAGTTTGTCTCTGTTGAATGGATATTTTCTTCCTTGGTTTCTGCTTTGTCCTTCTTTTTTTTTTTTTTTTTTTTTTTTCTGGCTTCTATAGACTGTGGCTGAGTAGAGAGTATCTACCAGTATTGGAGCTGGACTTCTGATGCCCTGGATTCCTGATTTACCAGAGGGTTGCTGCCAAAGTTTGAGCCTAAAATTGTGCCTTTGTATGTGGTCTCTGATTTGGCCATAGGTCCTCTGGGGTTCAGGATTCTGGATTGGTTGCTAGGATTGAGGATATTTTCCTGGCCTCTGATGGGGTGAAAGGCTTGAGTCAGAGTGGGGCTTGTATATGGTGCTAAGGAGAGAAAGTGAAATTGGAATTATGCAGGTGGGGTTCAGGAAATGGCCTTGTAGTGGGAATCAAGTGTATCACCTTAGTCTGTCCTCTGGTGGAAAAAGAAGCATCTACCAGAGTAGTGGGTTTTGATATGGTGACAAGGAGAGGAGAGGCACTTGGGTTTATTTTGGGCATGAGCAGGGTTGTAGGGGAAAGTAGCAGCTTACCTGATTTTCAAGAAGCTGGTTTATTCTCTGATAGGATAGAAGGCTGCTGTCAGAGACAGGGTTCTAGATATAACACTTTCACTTGCTAACTTTTTCACTTTTAATTTTTTATTTTATTGATAAGTGAAAATTAAGAGAACTAAAATGAGTAGTTTGAATTCTGGTTGTAATAAAGGAAACTCAGAGCCACATATCAGAGCAAAGCTAGAATATCAGAGGAAACAGACCACGGTCAAATCTTATGCAGCTATCTCCCCCATTTCCTCAGCCTTGCTATTAATCACTTCTACAGAATGAACCTGTCTTTCTATGCCTGCCTTAAATACCTTCCTCACCCAGTTGTTTCACATCCAGGTTAAGATTAAAGGTGTGAGCTACTACTATTTGGTAGTTAGAACCTGAATTCACAGAAACAAAGATCTTTCTTTGTTTTGGAGTTATGGGCTTAAAGGCATAGGTTACCACTCCTGTTCAGACATAGGTCACTATTCCTAGACTTTCCCCATGCTGGGATTAAAGGATTCTCACCTCACTGGATTGACTGTGGGAGGTTCTGTTCTCTGGTATTCCAGACTAGTTTTATTAAACATATAAAATATCACCACACAATCCATTTTGTGTAAAAAATGAAAAAGATTATAACTAAAATAAGGAAAACCACATACAATAGGTACAATAACTATGTACAATATATACAAACAATAATTACATGAGTCATGAATGTTCAGTTTATTAACAATTGACAAATTCAAAGAAAATATTCCATTATTTATTCTATTTTGGTGAGTCTTAAGGATTATACCTAAGTCACTTTCTTTCTAACTTGTGTTACTAACTAAAAACTATATTTGATGTCTGTCAAACTTATACACTTAGAACTTAAAGTTAAAACTTCTCAGTGAGTTTCTTTTCTAAAACTGTTACTAGAAAACAACAATTATCTCAATTTCAACTCTCTCAGAGACCCAAGAAGGAAATAATATTAACTAAGTAAACAGCATGGGCAAGCAAGCAACTACTAAAACACATAGGAAATAGAACAGCCGGCTACCTGGACACTCACCCAAGGTTCTTCTGTATTGTTGCAGCATTCATCTTTGGCCTACAGCCCCAACATGTGTGACAGACCTCTGTGTGAAACAGGATATTCTCAAAGAACTTCCTACCTTCTCTTGTCAAAGTTCAGCAATTTATTTTTGTGTTTGTCTCCCGCTTGTTCATTTTGAACATCATACTGTCAGCAGTCAAGGCAAGAGCACTTTCTTGCTCAGTGGCTAACTTTTGTCACAAAGAAGGTAAACCCATATGGAGGAGTTTTTTTGAAGTAGATTGGTGCTGCCGGAATATATATCCCATTGTCATAAAAATAATAATCTAGGTTATGAAAATATCTTAAATGCCATATTCTATGGATCTCTGAAGTATTTGAAGAAAACCTGTCCATCTGAAAACATATCTAATATGATTATAAGTTACATTTTAATGTCTAACTACTAACTTGCATTTTTTTTTATATCCTAATTAGTTGGTAATAATAATATTCATGGATTAGAAATTTGTATTACATTATTAGATGAACAGTATAAGTATAGTACTTTGAACAAGCATAGAGATTTATGGACAGTACCAAAATTAATCACAACTTCATATCAATATGCACAATTTGTATACAATATACAAATAATCAAATCCAGTGTAAAATATTTAAAGTTAGTAATACCTTTTTAAAAGTAGATTAAAAAAATCTACCTTTATGTCCTATCATATCTGTATCCTACTTTTTCTTTCCTTTTTTAACAAGAACCCTGAATCTAATCTCTCTTGTTTAGCTATTTTCTACACATAACCAATTAAACCATCATATAATTAATTATCCTAAATGATGGCAATAATCTCTATAACCTATTGAAAGACCAAAACCCACCCACCCCACCTTTTGGGAATGTGTACATTGTATTCTTAAATTTACTTCTGCTGTCTGGGAGCAATGGCATCTTTAAGGGATCCAGAAAAGAAAAGTTGTATTAATTGTCAAGTCCTGAAATAAGTAGCTGCATCATTTGTTGTCCAGTCTCTGCATAACAGGAAAGTATACGGCTTGCCTTAAGTCTTGGCTAAAGAAGTCTGTGAAGCTGGTTCATCTCTGCTTGCTGCCTCAAAATTGTCCTGAGTTATATGTAGTTCAAATATGATCTTTGGTTGGTGTTTGTCAGCCTAGTGGCTTTATCATAGTCCATGTAAAATCAGTGTTGTAGGGCACCATATTTCTTTTGGATACTTCAAATTCACAATTAGGCATTATTATGGATCATTGCAGAAAACTGATAAGAGACTAAAACAAAACACAATATACAGAAAGCTAAATAAAGCCTTTTTCTATAATTAATTAGCATTCTGTATGAACATCAAATTCATGACCAAAGGTTTAATATATATATATATATATATATATATATATATATATATAATCTTATAGATTTTAATATGAACATTTATTCAGCATAGGATTAGTAAAAATAGAATAGTCCCTTATTTTTAGTTATTCTTCTGTCCCATATCAAGCATCTCTTGTGAAATGACACAGACATTTTGTATTGTCCTTTAACAAGTATGCTTGGGTTTAGATAAGGAGAAAACCACACTCCAATTCTAAGGCAAGCTTTAAATTATAATTAATCTGGAACTTTTAACTTTTCTTACTAATAAAGATATATAGAGATTCAGCAATGAGAAGTAAGAACCCTGTAGAAGATACTGGTACCAATAGATCCAATATTCTTTTGTTTGTAAATTTTTCTGGATAGCCTCCCTTCTGCTTCAGATGTCTAGATATCCAAAGTCTTTTAACTTCTTGAAGATGAGTATTTTTGTTTTTCTGTGAAGACAAAAACAAAAACCTGCCCCAACCCTTTGCTTTTCTTTTTCTTTTCTTTCTTTTTTTGTGTGACAGTAAAGCCTTAGTTTTCATAGTAAGTTTGCATAGAAACTGAAGGTAGAAGATACTACCAGAATTTTTTATTCTTTTTTATTTGCAGGACATTTTTGCAACATTAAACAAATATTCCATAACATATAAGAATGTAATATATGTTTAACTAATATATACAACAGTCTATTATTTATATTTTAAACTCTAATGGCTCAAAAATGACCTTTCAGAGTTGCACATATCTTTAATCATAGCACATGGGTGGCAGAGACAGGTGGATCTCCATGAGTTCAAGGCCAGACTGGTATACATAGTGAGTTTCAGGCCAATTTAGGGTCATGTAGTGGTCCTTCACTCAAAACAACAGAAAGCAACAACAACAAGAAAACCAAGAAGTATAAAGATCGCTTTGGTGGTTGTCCAAATTCTGTGTATTGAAGCAGAACATATATTTTATTCTTTCAAACTGAAAACCACAACCCCTGAACAGCTTGTAATCAGAAGGAACTTAAGAGAGACAGCCAGGGATCCTCCTGAGGAAGAAAAAAATAGAGAAGTGTTCCTGAATAAATTAGGATCATAACAGGTAGTGACCAAGGAGAGGTGGGAACAAATCATGAGAGAAGGGGATGATTGACTAAGAGGAGCAACAAAGAGGGAAAAAAAAAAAAACAAGATGGATATCTTGATAGAGGAAACCATTAAGGGACTGGAAAGAGGCTGGGTGCTAAGGAAACCTCTAAGAACCCACAAATATCCCTAGGTGGGACTCCAAACAATAGTAGAAGGGTTGCTGAAACAGGACTTCCCCTATAATCAAATGAATGAACACCATAAGTGTCATTATAGAACCTTAATTTAGCAATGGATAGAGGCAGAGATTCATAACTAAGAACCAGGTGGAGCTCCCATTCCAACTAAAGCGAGAAAGAAACAGAGGAGAGTCTATATGAGCAAAGGTATAGGGATTGTAGGAAATGGTTGGCTGGAGCTTTGGGGAGCTCACTGAACCAAAAACAGCTACTGGAGAATTATCATGAAAAGGAACTAACCCCTCCAAAGGTAGATGACTGTTGAATGATATGGCCAGTATGTGGAACCTCGTGGAGTAGGATCAGACTATGCTCCTGTGTATGAACCGGCATCTTGGAGCCCAGTCCCTCTAGAGAAACACCTAACCCAGTTTTAGTATTGGGATGCGAGAATCAAACCTACATCAAATGGATACTCCAGACTGAACTGACACACCTGGGGACTCCTTGCCTTTTTGGGGAAAAGGATAGGGGACGGAGTGGGAGGAGGGAAGGGAGAACTAGGAGGGATTGGGAGGAGGGAAGGGAGGAGATATATGGAGGGGGAAAAATATTTAAAATAAAAAAGACAAAGAAAATAAATCAATACACTCAACCAGAATAAAAAGGGGAAAAAAGAAAAGAACTGTAAAGAGAGCTGAGACCACAAGTCAGCCAGCTAGGTGAACTGAACCAGAAAGAATGAGAAACTCCTCTGTGGAATGGCAGTGCCTCCACTTAACTTTTGCTAAAAATCAAAGTAAGGTGTTGCCACCCTACATAAAATCAGAAGCCACAATGTTTCAAGATGCATAAGCCAAAGATAAACTTAAATATGCCAGTGTGAAACTACAGTTGGGCACCTCAAGATTTCTCTCATTTGTTAAGACTATTCACAACAGCAAATAAACAAACAGTTGGTATTAGAAGACCCAACAGGTTATTTTGCTAACTCCATCTTGGATGTTTAGTTATATAGCCACAAGTGACCTTAGAAAGTAAAGGTGGAGGGAGGAATTAAGTTCAGTTGACAGATTTGTCTAGTGCCCATGGAACCCTAGGTTTACTCTCAGCACCTTATAAACTGAGTGTGGTGGCACACTCTTGCAATTCCACCACAAAGGATGGGGGAGCAGAAGGATCAACTGCTCAAGGTTGGGTTTTGTCTGGAAACAAAACAAGCTTGAAGGAATCCCAGGGTATGTGAAAACTTGTCTAAGGGGAGGAGAAGAGGGTGGAGCAGGAGCAGGAGGAAAATACAATTTGAGAAGGGAAAAGACTTTAGATATTACCTTCCCAAATCAAAATATAAATATAGTTGTTGAATTTATAAGAAACTCTTGCCTTGTAACACATGTTAAAACTTGATAGAGCAGATGATAGGTTTTTGTCATGTATTTTTAAATATCAAAATAACTACAGTGTAAATTTCAAATGACTGCTTCTTCTAATCTATACCTTTAAGAATCTATAAATAATATATACTAGAAAATATGTACTATTTAACATTTTTGAAACTGTTGGATATCTTAAAGCTAAAATAAAATAAAATGGCATTTTTTACATGATGAAATCACCTGGATTATTGAAACATGTTCTGTCATGGCACGCAGAGAAACTTATTTTTACAAATAATATTACTAAAATAATAATAAACATTGAAACATACATTATAAACCCCCTTAAGCCTCTGTCATTTTAGAAAGTGAATGTGATTTGACAACATTATTTTTCATGATAATCAGTTTATTCACTGTGATACAAAGAAAGCTGGATGCTTTGCTACATCACGCTCATTGTTCTGAGAGAAAAATAATTACTATTATGTAACAGAGTTTTTCAACACTCAATGCCATCATCCTCATTCTTTTGTGTATTAAATCAACAACCACTGGTCATTCTATGAATCCCATTTTTCTAAACAGTAGAATTTATGTACCATCTACAAACAATTAGTAATAATTAAGCAAGTGTATCCAGTGGCAGTTGTCTCCTAAAACTTGTATATATAGAGAGGAGTCATTTGGCGTAAAGAAATTTTCCCGTCATAAATTCCCATGTCATACAAATTCTAACAAAAATCACAATACAGGGGATGTAGTTCCTTCAGATTTGTTACTAGAGAAAAGCACAAAGGAACAGAAAAACATTACACAATATAGAGATATACTTCTACCATTTCTTTTGAAACAGAACAGGAAATTTTGAGTATATACACAGAAATGTACAAAACCTACATATTCAAGCACCAATTGTAGAATAAAGCAACAGAAAATGAGGCTGTGTCACATGTCATTCCTTTCTGCTCTATTTTTGTTCAGTGAATATTTGGCATTTATTTGTTCCCTTCACCCTTCTCAATATTTTATTTCTTTAGTGATTTCTCTTTCCCAATTGGTAAAGGACTAAAGGACCAAGTAGGTGGCAAGGGTGATAGTCTGGTGAAGGAATTAGTTTTGATAAATTTTTCATGTACCATTGATAGTAGTTTCTGTGTATTAGGTACATTAGTTTTGCGTTACAGATGGGTGTTTAATTTTCAACTTATTTTGTATTATGGTTGTTAGTTGTTGGTAATTTTGCTTTTGGCTTTTCTTCATTGGAACCACAGATATGTTAATAGGGATATATATAATATTATTTTCATTTTAATATCTTAAGCTCTCTCTTTTTATCTCAACAGCATTTCTCTGTGTTGGCTATTGATAATATGCTAAAATCTAAAATGCATAAGATAGTGTCCTGGTCAAGCCATAATTTTTCCAAATCTGAATCTGTTCTAACCTTCTATAATGTTGGTTCCAGGGATTAAAATCAGATCAGTAAGTTTGATTGACAATGCCATTTATGAGCTGAGCAATCTCACTACTTCTTCTATTGCATTGTTTCTGTTTTCTTATCATAATTATGATAATCATTTTTGTGATATGTACAGTTGACTTGTGCTGCTATTTACTATATTACATATTATAAATATATCAGTGTTGCTCTTTCATACTGTAGGTGAGTAATCCATTTTTTAAAATTATAGTTTCTAGAAGTAAAATATTTAAATCTTATAAGTACATAATTTTCAAAGTAGTTGTTCATTTATTAGTTTTATTTACTGTGTATGGCTGGAGAAAAAGACAGCTATATTTTCATTGTAATACTTTTTGTAATATTTTATTTACAGCATTTTGGAGTTACTAAAATGTCACAACTGTTTCAAATATGCTTTGGTGCCTTTCAGTTATGAAATGTTTAGTAGCTAATTAAGGCAGCCTTGTCTAACTCATATCTTTATAAGTGGTAAAAGTATGTATTAAAACTTCAGAAGAAAAATGACCAGATGTGTTGGGAGGGGGAAGAGACCTTGAATAAGGATATACATGGATGGAAAAAAAAAATTCAGAGGGAAAGCTGAACACAAAGTAAATATATGTGTAGCAATCTTATTTGCATTTCTGCCCTTGTTAAGCCATGCTTATGATTCTTATCCTCTGTATAGTTATTGTTAACTCTTCCGCATTTTAAATTCTTTTTACTGTTTTTTTTATAAATACAAAATAAAGAAGGAAAAAAATTAAAAAAAATAAAAGCAAAAACAAAAACAAACAAACAAACAAAAACTTCAGTTGAAAAAGAATATAAATATATAAAAATAAAGATTAGCTAACATTCTTCAAGAAATGTGAACCAACTGTGTATTTTTCAGAATATATATTTGTCTTTCATTTTGTTAAAATTATTTTGTTAATAATTGTGCAAGCTGTAAAATCTCTAAAATTAATACAATTATGTAGATCAGTACATGTTGCCATTCAATGAAATTGTGTTGAATATTGATAATATGTTTAAATTAGTCTACAATATTAGAGAGTCAACCACAGAGCCCAGCAATGAAAGGTCAGGGAGTGGTGACTCATACTTTTAATCCTAGCTTTAGGAATGTGGAAAGAGGAAGTTAAGAAAGCTGAGCATAAGAAGAGAAAGATTTATCAGCTTTCTCAGACTCTTCTTTGTTGGGCTAAGGAAAGGTTTGGAATCAAAAGATTTTATGGAGACAGGCTTGAGAAGCTGGTGGATAAGAAGTGGCTCTTGTTTATTTCTTTCTCTGATATCCCAGCTTCTCTCTCTCTCTCTCTTTCTCTCTCTCTCTCTCTCTCTCTCTCTCTCTCTCTCACACACACACACACACACACACACACACACACACACAAAGAAAGGCAGAAAAAATGACTCTGTCCTTTGATATTTATATATCACCACAGTAGGGTCTTCTGAGTGATAGGCTGTTGAGCATGTCTGTGGAGGATTGTATGGACTGCGGTTTAATTGCGGTTTAATTGATATGAAAGACCCTTTCGATGTGGCCAAGACTCTTTTCTGATCAGAATATACTGAATTATATAAGGTCAAGGAGCTAAATGGAACATTAGCATGCATTCATCTGTGGTTCTTTACTGTAGATTTGCTATTATGATGCTAGCTAATAGCTAATGAGAGCTCCTGTTACTGTGACACCCTAATGTTGTGCCCTGGTCATGAGCCTCCACCCCCCAAAAAAGATCACCAGAAATGGAAACACTCCAAAATGCAAAAGCAAGATTTATTGAAAATTACAAGTAGCACTACAATGATCTCAGTCTTGCTCACAGTTGTGACAGTGACCAGAGGAGGTGCTGTCCCTTTGTGAGCTGGGTTTTTAAGGGCAAAAAATCACAAGGTTATACATCAATTGGGGTCTTTTAGTATGGATACAATTCTGATTAGCTAGTCTTTTGAGGTGTTTTTAGACTTCCTCTGTTATCTTAGCAGGCTGTTTGCCAAGCCCTTTCTTTCACTACTTCCTGGGTTGGATCTTTCCAGGCTATCTCCTGTCCTGAAACATTCCATGGATAATTAACTGTTATCAGCCCCTAAGCTACCTCTCCTGTTTGACCTTTGTTCCTATGCAGAACTCAGGCTTGTCTCAACTGGGATTGGGAACTTTTATTCAAAAATGAAGTTGTTTCTCTTGTTCTTCATCTCCTTCCTTCTCATGGGCCTAATGGAATCCAGTCATGGGTTCCAGACAGTTCCAGCTCATAAGTGCCTCTCTGTATGTCTTCCATTCTTCCAGGATCATTACAATCTTAGCTCCATGGAGGCAGCAACCAGGTGACCATATCTAAAGTAGTGAGGACAGGAGGAGATGGCAGCAGGTGTCACCTCAGAAGCTCAGGAACTTGGTTGCTACCTCCATAGTGCTAAGATTGTAATGACCCTACTTCCCAAGAAATTATGGAATATAACTTTTAACTGTGAGCCAAAATATATTCCCCTTCCCCTTAAGTTGCTTATTTTGGATGATAGTCTGATAGCAATAGGAAAAATGAGCAAAAAAAAAAAAAAAAAAAAAAAAAAAAAAAAAAAAAAAAAAAAAAAAAAAAAAAAAAAAAAAAAAAAAAAAAAAAAAAAACTAAGACAATTTCTTTCTGTTTTTTGGCTTTTCATTTGTTTTAATTTGGCTAGAAAGCAAACTTCTTTTTAATTTAATATTTTAAAATTTTAATTTACATACCCACCACAGTTTTTTCTTTCTCCTCTCCTTCCATTCCTTCCTCCTTCCCACCATCTTTCTAACTCTCTTCCACCCCCACCAAGGATAATTTCTCCCATGGGAGTCAACAAACTTGGCATAGCATGTTGAGGCTGGTCCAAGCTCCTCCCCACTGTATGACAGCTGAGGGAGGCAGCCCAACATAAGAAATGGGTTCCAAAAATCCATCTCTTGCACCAGCGATAGATCCTAGTAGAACTGCTAGGATCCCCACAAACAGAAGCTCCACATCTGTCACTCACATTCAGAGGACCAATGTCAGTACCATGTAGGCTTCTTAGCTATTGGT
Source organism: Sigmodon hispidus (assembly GCA_004025045.1). NCBI lineage: Eukaryota > Metazoa > Chordata > Mammalia > Rodentia > Cricetidae > Sigmodon > Sigmodon hispidus. The sequence goes on from PVIH01016837.1 coordinate 14,009, forward strand.
CTAGTGTCTTTGAGTTCTTACTAATGTCTGTCAGCTATCTCTGTGGGTTTCCATATCATGGTTTTGACCTCCCTTGCTCATATAATCCCTCTTCCCTCTCTTCTACTGGACTCCAGGAGTTTGGCCCAGTGATTGACTGTGGATGACTGCATCTGCTTCCCTAAATTACTGGATGAAGCTTATGATGACATATAGGGTAGTCATCAATATGATTATAGAGGAAGGCATTCTTTCTCCTATTTTAGGAGTCTTAGCTGGTGTTATCCTTGTGGATTCCTAAGAATTTCCTTGGCACCAAGTTTCTTCCTAACCCTATAATGGCCCCATCTTTCAAGATATATCTTCATTGTTTTCCTTCTCAATTCCTTCCCCAACTTGACAATTTGATTCCTAATGTTGTTATCCCCATCTCTCTATGCCCTCTGCCCCCAGTTTATCAGAGAGATCCATGCATCATTTTTAGGGTTCTTTCTGTTACCTAGCTTCTCTGGGACTGTGGATTGTAGTGTGGTTATCCTTTGTTTTACATGTACTATACCTTTATGAGTGAGTATATATCATGTTTGCAAGACAGGGTTGTTTTTTAATTATTTTTATTTGAAAAAGTTTTTTTTCCATATCTTCTACCACTGCTCCCCCTCCCTTCTCCCCTCCCAGTCACTCCTAGTCCTCCCTCAACCTCCCCTAACCCCATACCCCCTTCTGTTCCCCAAAGAGGTCAAGGACTTCCAAAGGGAACAGTTCAGTCTAGCATATCCAGTTGAGTTTGATCCAAATCCCTCATCCTGGTATTAAGACTGAGTTAGATGTTCCTCTGTAGGGAATGGGGACTGAGATGTCAGTTTATGCACTAGGAACATACACTGATCCTACTGCAAGAGGCTCCACAAACTGCCATGCTGTTTGACAGCAACTAAGACAGGTTTTTAATTGCAGGTTGATAGAGTGACTGAATAGTGACATGGCTATTGATAATGATGATGTACTATGTATTCCAAAGCCTGAAAAGAATGATTTTGAATGTTGTCAGGGTAAGTAAATAAATACTGTCAGAATAGATAACTTAGCTGCCCTGAGTTCAACACTGTATAATATATACAAGTATTTAAACATCATACAAGTTTTTCTAAATATGTATATGTACTGCATCTTTGTGTCTGAGTTAACATTATTTAAATTAAAATTATAAATTGCAGTAGAATATAATTTTTACTCTAATATTTTTTGTTGTAGTGTGTTGGTATATTTGACACAGGATTGTCATGTATAGTACAAACCGACCCTGCATATCTTCCTTACTGTCTTCACCTCCAAACTCCTGGGATTGTAGGTTGGTACCATAGAATTTAGAACACCTTAACCTTCCATAATGGTGTGACTGTACAGATATGTCTTAGACCTTGGTTCAAATACATAGGTCCACTATAACTGGATGTCTCTAATTTATTTCAATTCATTTTAATTCATTCAAAGTGCAATGAGAAAGATTTTATTAAAGTAAATTCCTCAAGAGAGAGTCACCGGGAGGGGCAGGAGGGTGAAGGGAGTTTGAACAAGTGAATACATGGGTAAAAATATGAGACTCTTTACATAATAATAACAATAAAAAGAGTCCTCTACCTGACTGGTTGCTTCTACAGAATACCTACACCTGTCTTACATATTTTCTTTACCCAGTTGTTTCACTTCTGGATTCAACTTTGCTTTATAATTCTAGAGTAAGGATTAATGGTGTGAGCTACTACTGTTTTGTTTTTAGGCTTTGGACTCACAGAAATACAGAATGATATCTGTCTCTCTAGTAATGGGATTAAAGACATGAGTTACCACTCTCTGACCCTCATGGCTTAAGTGTACTGATTCTGTTCTCTGAAATTTCAGGATGATTTTATTAAATATCATATATATAACCAAAGCATCTAATTAAAAAAAAGAAAGAAAAAGCAATAGAAGTAACAAGGGTAAATAGAAATTTGTTGCTACAAAAAATTTAGGTAGAATCCTGCTTTCAAAACATGAAATGAAAACAAGCTCAGTATTTAAGTCACAATGTGAATTGTAAGTTTTCTAAACTATAGAATGAAAATTTGAAAGGATAAAATAGAAAGGAGGATTTTATTAAATATTTTAGTTAGGATGCTATAAAACACTTAAGAATTTCATTTAACAAAAAGTAAGGGAATTCAGAGAGAAGCCATGAGACAATAGAACACCTTTAACATAATGTCTTTTATGTACACAGTGATCACTTGTGGGATATCATAGTGTAATAAGAATGGGGATCAGAACAAAAGAGCTTAAATGAGGCTTTAATGTTAGTGAAAGTATGATATATATATATTACAAATTAATTTTATGAATGTGATTTATTTTAAATTAATGTGATTATGCTTTATAATAAAAATTATGAATACTTTTAACTTTTTAAGATTTAAGAAAAAATATTCTTTCTATGCTCAAATATAATTAAGCTTATGAATTAAGTAATAATCAAACACAGTGTCCCATCTAGGAGGAAAGTGCTGGGAAATAAGTAATACTCTCATCCCTGATTGAGATTGCAGTAGTGGAGATATTCGTGGCTCAATAGTAACATTTTCAGATTTATGTAATTATTGAGTGTAAAGGATGATTACATATAATCATTGGGTATAGACTAAAGAAGAAAACGAGATATATATCAGATACAGACTTGAGAATATAATGAATGGTAGCTATTTTGTTAAAATATGAAAATATGGATGGAATTGGTTGATGAATATGTCCTGTATGCATTCACGTGCATATGTGTGTGTCCTGGAACACTTATGTTTGACTTAATAAGGACTGAAGTATCCAAATTTGTGGTCTTTGGTACACAATTATCTTAAACCTTGCAATTAAGTGGACTCTGGATAAATTAGAATAAAAGCATTTATATATTAAAACTATGTTATAGAGAAATTGCTCACACATAAAGCTAGAGTGTACCCAGAAGCCCTTGGTGACTCCAGTTACTACAACATAAATTAACCTATGTGAAGTCTAGAAAAATGAGATGAAGGTAGAAAGAGTTAAAAGGAAAATCATCAGTACTCAGTTAACTCCCTTAATAAGCTTCATGGTAGAATGCAATGTGAATGTGTAAATAGTGAGAGGAAGGATTTTGATTTACATTTGAATCTGGATAAGAATAAACTGCTTTCTTATGTTGGCAGAAATCAGCTGGGAGAGCTATTAATGATAATGCGGAAGAAAGGGGGTCCAATTAGAGGCAAATCCTGTTCAGAAAGTTAAGAAATGATAGGGTTTAATATCCTTAGTAACATGAAAATAACTTGTAAAGAAAAAGATGAAATATAAATATTAAAACGTGAAGTAGTAAGAATTTTAGAAATATAACAATAATTTCAAAATAAGTTTTTCTGTAGTGAAATATTGAAAATGGACCAGCATTTAGTTAGAGAGAACACTAAGCTGACAATATGTGTCTACAAATGTTTAAAAACTAATCTCCAGCATCCATAGAGAAATGTAAAACAATTTTTGGTCAATTAATAAACTGAGATAAAAAGAAAAGCCAAAAATGTTACTATTCAGACTTGTGCATGTTGACACTTGCATATGCACCTGACACTAAAGGGAAAATATACTAGTGTCACAACCATCAGTGAGTTAATATGAGTGGCATTAACACTTGAATTAACTATAAAATCATAGATCTTCAACATTGTGGCCAATTGGGCATTGTTTTATAAACTCTTCTCACATAATGAGAGAATAAAAAGAATGGAGTTATAAATGAAAAGAAAAACAAAAGCAAAGCATATGAACATTTGTAGAATATTTCATTGTATATATAAGAAAACTCAGCAATCATAGATTATTACCTCCAATATCCAATTAACTTCAATTAAAAAGAAATGCACAATAATTAAAATAAAATTTAAATACCAATTACAATTGTGTAGCTAGTAATGCTACATGTTACATTATAACATATATTTTAAGAAATTTAATATAAAATATTAATAACCAAAAATATATTGACTTTTCTAAGTCAATAAAAACTAATTTTTAAATAAATACCACCCTGCTTTATCATGAAATTACCAAGTTCTAAACTTGAACTGACAAAATATGCAAAATAATTTATAAAGATATTCTAAACGAGACATTATGATATTACTCTATCAGGTACTAAAACTTAAAATTTACGGTGAATTGAGAATAATTGCATGGGAAGAATAAGAAAGCATCATTGTGGTGGAATCAAACTTTTTTCATGTGACAAAGTATATGAGAGAGAAGTGTTAAACCACTCTGAGTGCTAGCCAGTTGTCAAAAACAACTTTGTAAAATCCTTTGAAGTCTGCCTGTCAATTTCTACCCATCATCTTTCATCGGCTCCTACAGAGTGTTTTCCTTCTCTTGCACATAATGTCGCCATCTGACCTTGCCCATCTCACCATAGCAGTCCTGCTACTTTAAAAGGCATTACTTTCAAAGGTTAGAAGCCCAAATGAGAGATGAAAGTGATGTTCAAACCTGCTATCTGCATCAGAAAGTATCTTCAGGTTTAAGATGTATTCATCAAAAATTTAGACGTTACAGAGAAAAAAATCACTAGTTTTTGAAAAGTCATCAGTATTAGTCTTAGGTTTTAGCTACTCTTCTCATGACAAGCTCCAGATCAGAGTAGGTAGAATATAGCCCAGGCTTGAGCCTGTGTGGTTAGTCATTATGTGCATAGCAATGGTGATCTTAAATTCAAGATAAATAAATAAATTGAAGAGAAATATTTAACTTAACTTTATAATTTAAAATTAGATGTTCAATCCAGAACCATGAGTTACTGAGTTTTTAAACCAGTGCCTTATCTGGGATAATGAAGCACTCTGCTCTCAAGATTTATTCACAGTCTAAGAACTTTGAGTACAGTCTGTCATAGACTCCTTTTCCCAAACACACACACACACACACACACACACACACACACACACGAACACACTATTTAAACGCACAACACATGTACCACAAACCAATACACAACACAAAACACCACACACACACACACACAAGTATACAAACCACATACACACACACACACATATACATATCATAGAAAAAGATACCACACAAACCAATAACACACACACACACACACAAACACACACACATCACAAAGAAAAGCTACATAGAAGTAGATAGTGTATGAGGACAGCTATTCACATTCACTTGGATCTTTCGGATTTAAATATATTTTGAGACTATCTCTTACAAGATACACCAGAAATAGGTTTTGCTAATAGCTTTTTTCTATTATTTTAAAACAAAATGTTTTTCAACTAATGCATGCATTTTCTGCTAGACTAGACATTGAAAAACTTGTGATTAAATCAAGCACAAATATAGAAATGGCAAAGTTTAAAATAAAATTCTAAGTTTATGATGACACTAAATATTACCTATGAAGAAACTGATTAATACTACAGACAGTTTTCAAATTTGTTGCAGAGTAAGCATATTAGTAAGTGATACTTATGCTTATTATTGAGTAATATGGGCAGTATAAAATTACATATTATATTTTCTCTCACATCCATCTAAAAGTATGATAAAATTATGCAAGCATTTGTTTTGTGTATAATTTTCAGAACACTTTATAAGAAGTACATTATTTATGAAATTAACTTTACTGTTGTTACTAAAAACTGCCAATTATTTAAAAAACCTAGAGATGGAGGAGGTCATAACTTGCCTAAGATCAAGTGTCTCTTATGGTAGAACTCTCACATGATATATACTATAAAGTTCCTGTTGCTTACTCCATAGAGAAACTCAAAGGTATTTAAACATTTTATCATGTACAAGTTTGATTTAAAAATATCTTACAATTTTTGCCCAATATTTATATTAAATATTTATAAACTCTTTTATGGTTTATTTAAAAGATAGTGTTCTTTTTCCCCCTTCTCAATGGCTGTGCAATTGTTGTATGTAATCTGTATTGAAAAATCAGTTTATAATAAATAGTATGACTACACATTGGTGTATTTAATAATCAACATGATATATATGACTAGCTGCAAAGCTAAAATTATACTAAATTCTGTAGGGTTATACAAAACCACAAATCAAAATGACTTTAAAGATTATTTTTACATGGCATACATAGCCCAATAAAATTAATCTACACAGGAGTGGTAGATAAAATACCGAGTATATCCCACCAACTCTTTTCATATAAATAGCAGCTTAAACAGCTACTCATAAGCAAAATATGTCTACATGAGGTATGTAAACTGTTAAAATCACAAAACATATAGCACAATTATAAGAAAAAAGTGTTGAAACAAGAAAGCAGACAATCTTTACGTCAGTCAAGTCACATCACATGGAGATTCTTAAATCCCAGGCAGCATAGCACAAAAGGAGACATCAGGCAGTCAGACAAAAATAAACATAACACTGGGTCATTGATCTCAACCCTAGGTCCATCATGGCAAATCTTAGCACTCCAATAGACCTAGCTAGCTTCCATGCTCTGACTGTAGAATGTATCTTTGGTGACTGGCTGGCATTAGGGGAAGCACACTGTCTCAGGATTCACTTAAAGGATTGACTTGATCACTGGTACTGCCTAGAACTCTAGATCTGCTTATGAGAAGAGAGGGTACAGTAGGCTAAAGATTTCTCATGATTATAGCTGGGCCTAGATGGACCAGGTCCAAGCTTCTGTAATAGTATAGTTCTACCATCATGATGAGGAAAGACATTCTGACCATACCAGACAATCAGTGTGAAACTGTGGGGATACTAAATTCTGAAAAGTGAATGCAAACACCTCATATATAGAGCCTGGAATAACTGTCTATATTTTCCATGGCACATATAACTAAATGTCTCGTATAAAAATCAAGAATAAATGGGAAATAGGACATAACCAGAACTATAAATGATAGAGATTAATCCTTAAAATAGTTTCTGGCTTGTGTGTGTACATGCATATATGTCTGTGCATGTCCATGTGTGTATTCACATGCATGTTTGTGTTTGTGTATGATTGATGTACACATGAGTGTATGTTTTCATGTGTGTATGAATATATGTTTAGCTGTGTGCATTTGTTTGTGGATACATGTACATGGATGCATATTTGTAGAGTGCATCATGAATGTGCAGGTTTTTGTGCCATGCATGGGTATGTGCACATGTTCACACATTTGTATTATGGGTTTGTCTATTCCCATGGTGTGCATTTGTGTGTTCATGATTGTGTGCATGTTTATATGCACATGTATGTTCATCTTCATGCACATCTGTACATCATTTATGTGTTTATGTGTTGTGTGCCTATGTGTGCAGTTATGCATGCATATGTGTGCATGTGTATGTGCATGTGTGTGTTTCTGAATGTGTACTTGATTGCCTGTGTGTGCATCTCTCTCTGTGTGTATGTTTAAGCTTGTTTGTGCTCTTGTTTGCATGTATTTGTGCATGTGTTTGTTTATGTCCATGCATGTTTTATTAGTTCTTGCCATTTAACTATTTCAAAGATGATCTCTTGTTCCATGCTGCATATGCATGAATAACTGTCTTAAACTTCCAAGATTGTCCTATTCCTGTCTCTGCTCTCCCCTAAAGGCCTCAGTATTTATTGACATGCTACCATGGTCTACTTTAGACTAGTTTTTGGAACAAGATTCAAGAAATTTAAACTTGCCAGACAAGTGGTTTACCAACTTGGCCATTTGTAAAGTCCCAAAATAACCATCTTATGAAACCCATCTAACTTGAGGAAAATATTAAGAAATGGTTTGATTAAATGGGAACACAGGAGGTATCTAAAACAATTAATGAAGAGATTAAATAAATTTTAAACATCAAGCAAAAATTGTCATGATAAAATGTAGCCACAGTCACAGAAAAATGCACTGTGGAAATGTCAATAAAAGAATTGAAAAAACTTACAAACTCAGCAACAATTCCTTGGAAAATACAAAGAGGAAAAAATTATAAAAAGGAGAGATAGGACAGCATTAAGACAAACAGCAAATCAGAACTTACACAACATAAAAACAAACATCAAATATATTAAAATCTTAACTATAATAAATTAAAAATGCAACTCTTAGGACACAGAAGACAACAAAGGGAATAATTTGTTTGTTTGGTTTTTTTAGTTTGGATGATGATATTTAAAATATGATTCCAAAGCTCTGAGGATCAAATATAGTAAATAGATTTACAGAACACTGAAAGAATTCTGCCAGCAGTAGAAAAAACATCAACTCTCATGATACCACAACAATACAACTGCCTTAAGAAGACCTGAACAATACAGCAGATATGCTAGCATCGAAAAGAGAAATCTTGCCAGTTTCACCTTTAGACAAAGAATTACAGGCAACTGAAAAGTTCTGACAGCAGCATAGTCTTCCTTGACAATCAGCATCCAATTGCTATTTCAAAACCAATGGCCATCCCTGAAATAATATTCATATAAGTAAAACTAATGTACTGAATGGTGTGTGTGTGTGCTAATATAATAAAGATAAAGATAAAGAGGCTATCATTTCAACAGGGAACAAAGGCCATAAGAAGATGGAAGTGATTAGAAAGAGGAAATAGACAGGGGAAATTGATGTAATCATATTTTAACTATACTTTCAAAGAAGCAATCAATTCAGCAAATTGGTAATCTTCATAATGTAAGAAATATTTGTAAACTGTACATCTGATAAGGGAAAAATATCAAAAATATAAGGGACTTGATAGGAAAAAAATGATGAAAAATCAAATAAAGGATGTAACAACTTTCCAAAGACAAATTGTCAGCATTGTTTGCAGAGAAAATTCTCCAAATCAGTATTCATGAAGGAAATACAAACTCAAACAGCACCTCACATCTCCCAGATAGCTATTATCAAAAAGATGAAAGACAAAGAAGTTGACAAAGTTGTTGAAAAAAGATACCATGTACCATAGAGTTAAATACGGATAGTTAAAAAGAATAAGAAATAGATTCTCTATTTTAGGAAACTGCATTTAGGCTTCTCCAGATCCACATCCTCATCCACACATTACTTTTGAATATATATGCACAAAATAAAAAGAGATTATGTCAAAGAGACATTCAGGCTTCATGTTTATAACAGTGTTATTCACAATAGCCAATATATGAGTACAAGCTATATGTCAATAAATAAAGAATGAAAACAGAATTACTAATGCATAAACAATGGGACATTGTTCATCCATAAAACCTAACCCTTTCCTACATCATCAACAAAGTACATAGTCCCTGAGAAAACAGTGCACTTGAATAAAAAAAATGTAAACTAAAAAATTACAATTTTTCTCATATGTCACAACTAGAGTGTATTGTAATGCCCAAATGTTTGAGTGAAGTGGGTGTTGACAATTATATTGATCCAAGATGTCTACATTTAAAGCAAATATTGCAAATATTCTTCTGACAATCTTATTGTTCTTGGTTTACAAAATGTGCATCTAGGTTTGAAGATAAACAATAGAGTTAGATTACTTATTGGCTGGTTTTGTCTGTTTGCTTGCAGACCTTGAAAAAATTCTGTTCTCAAGGTTAAAAAGATGATCTTAAATACTCTTTGTTTATTCTCTTAAATTGAACTGGTAGGTAAGTTTGAAAGAATAACAAAACATTTGTCTCCAAGTCAGCTCACAAACAGTACTCAAGAACTCCACAAAGTAAGCAGAATAAAAATGAAACTCAAGGTACAAATTCTCAGATTTTTTACTGTAAAGATTTACTGAAATATAAACTCGCATACTATTCATTTATTTGCCATTACACAATACACAACAGGCTCTCAGGCTGGGACAAGTGAATGTATCCAGCAGTTGAACTGTGACTGTGCTTGACATAGAGCTTGGCTTGAAACATGGGTTCTGTAAATGGATATTATTACTACATTTTTACATTAACAGGTATGTGCTGTCTTGAATTTTAATTAGCCGTATGCAGAGTATCCATTGTCTCTCATCAATTGAATTATGTTGGCAAAGTTCAAATTTGTGCACAGAGTGTAAAGAACTCTGTGTTCAGACATTTGTCCTCAGGCAAGGGAATATAGAAGTACATTGTTAGGATCCAGTCTGAAAAAAAAAAAGCAAAAACAAAAAACAAAAAACAACAACAACTGGTACACAACCAATAATTTAAGAATAAATAGTATAGTAATAAATATTCATAAAATTCCCCATGTGTGACACAATATGTCTTAAATTCTGCTTAATAGGGACAATTTTTTTTCAATTATTCACCCTTTATTCCAAAGTTGTCACAGAGAAGAGGAACTACCACTGGACAACCTGCCAACCACTACCACTGCCTTCCAACAAAATACCAAGAGCATTTCCTCACCATATAAGTAACAGTGTTCTTCCAACTTTTTTAACGTCTTTATTGTGGTTGATTTCATTCTTTCATACTTTAAATATTAAACTAATAATGCTCCTGTGTTATTTAAATGTGATATCCAATATTGTACCAAGTTCTCCCTATAATAATTTCACTTTAAATTAATTACAATTAAATATGCCCTATAAGTCATTTTCTCAACCACACTAGCTAAGTTTAAAATGGCCCATAGACACATGGAGATAGAAGATATGACAAAGTCAGAAGCTATTTATCATTGCATAATCTCTACTAAAATGAACTTCTATAAAGTTTGGAATTCAGAATGAGACTAATTTTAACACTTTCATCAATATACTTGCCTTTATGAATAAATTAATATTTGTAAGAATGGTTATCGAGGCTATTTTTAAGTCAACTTGACACAAGCTAGAGTTACCTGAGAGAAACTTCAATTATGAAAATGAATTTATAACATGAGGTTGTAAATGAATACGTAAGGCATTTCTTAAGTAGTGATAGATGTGGAATGGCCTAGCCTATTGTGGTTCTAGGTTCTACACAAAAGTAGAAGAAAATACAAACAAATAATTGGAAGCGATTAACAAATCCCTGAAAGAAAATAAAGGAAACCAAGAAAAAGTAAATAAATAGGTGAAAGAAACATTCCTGTAATTATAAATCAAAAGAGAAGCAATAAAGAAGGCACAAACCAAGACAAACCTGGAAATAGAAAACCTGAAAAAATGAACCAGACCTACAGATTCAGGCATAACCAACAAAATCCAAGAGACAGAAGAATCTCTGAAGTGAAAGATTCAAGAGTGGAAATTGATACATCAGTCAGAGAAAACACTAAAACTATAAAAGTAATAACACAAAACATCCAAGAAATCTGGGATAATATGAAAAGGTTAAACCTGAGATTAACTGGAATCAAAGGAGAAGAATACCAGCTCAGGTACAGAAAATATATTCAACAAAATCATGGAAGAAAACCTTGGCTTGAATAAGGATATACAAGCCTAGAAAGTGTAACTTCTTTGTTCATAATAATAAAATAAATAAAAGAAGAAAGCCTTGGGATCTGAGAATTTCACATAGTTCCCACGGCCACTACACATACTCAAGGCATACAAAGACACAGACATATACATATAAATAAAAATGATTAAAAGTTTCCAAAAATTATCATGATAAGCATGACCTCTGACATGTAGATTAAAAGCTTTGACAACAGAGAATAAATGTTTACCATATGGCTAAGCAAATATAAGGAAAAAGTGTCATGTGATAGAAGTCTAGAATTAGGGCTGCTTGGTGCTTGTATGTCTGAGAGAGATTGTGATGTTCCTCTTAGAGTCTGAGGATACCTGATGCTTTAAAACACAAGGGAAAAAACCCTTTAGACAGGTGGATTTGTATATACTGAACAAAGAAAAAAGTCGGCACTCCACTGTCAAGGAGGAGGGAACTTTAAACAGAACAAGTCATCACTATGACGATCCTTAAAAAGAAAAGGAGTGAAAATCAGTTAGTGTTGGCACATGTGCCCTACTAGAGGTAGCCTGTAGGAAAAATTTTATACAGCTGAGTAAAGAATAGTAGAAAAGGATTCTGAATACTCTCAACTCTGCATTAAAGATACCTGATTGTACTTCCCAGTTTATGATACTGTGAGGATTTGAGTAAGTATGCTTTCCATATACTCATGTATTTGAATGCTTGGCCCATAGGTAGTTCCACTATTAGGAGGTGAAATAATGTGGCACCTTATTAGAAGGTAGGATGGTTATATTAGGATGTGTGGCCTTGTTGGAGAGAGTGTGTTACTGTGAAGCCAGGCCTTGAAGTCTTATATGCTCAAACTAGGCTGAATGTCAATGTCACAGTCTTCTTCTGCTGCTTGAGTATCAAGATGTAGAACTCTCAAGTCCTCTAACACCATGTTTGCCTGCATGCAACCATGCATCCTGTCATGGGCATAAAGGACTAAACTTCTGAAGTGTAAACCGGCCCCAATTATAATGTTTTCCTTTATAAAAGTTGGGGTGGTCATGGTGTTGCTTTACAGCAATAGAAAAGGGGAGAAAAAAATATAAATAAGATAGGTATCCTATCAAATTATACAAAATATAAACACCCATGATCTGTTTTGCAAAGGCATTTTGTCAAGACATTACACCTGACCCACACAAACACACGTTAGAGCAACTCAAAGATACAAAACATACTTTATTACCAAACTAAGATTCTCACTGTTCTTATGCATTTTGACTGTAGAGGTGGATGGATTTTCTCTGCTATTCATGGTCTTCATATTCTTTAAAACTGATTTGGCTACTCTTTACTTTTTTCCCTTTCTATCCCATTCATTTTCCCTGCTGCCTCTTTCTTTAGAGTATATTTAACATAGTATAACAGAGACAATTAAGTGGACACTACCAAACAGAAACAAAGCCTTACCAGAGCTGTAGGTAGTCTCCTAGTCTCAGGGCAAATAGTACTACCTATTACTTCTCTCAACACAGGTGACTATTTGTACCTAAAGGTGGCCTGTGCTATAAGTATCCTAGCTGTTACTAAATGTATATTCTTTAAATATCCATGCCAATAACACCATCTTTATTTTTAATTAGCATGTATTAAATAACAATGAATGTCTCCTCAGACACAGAAAATCTTCTTACTCAACGATTTCTCTATGATCTTAAACAATGATGTGGGTTCTAAGCAGTCTCCATGTTCTACACAGGTTTTTCCATCCTCCCTCCCCACCCCCCACCCTGCTCTTTCACTCACTCTTCCACTGTTTGAAGGGGTGGATGGTATGTCTTTACTCAGCATCTGCTGTCAAGCTGTAATTTTTCCCTTATGAGGAACTATACTGGGAGTAAATCATGTAATAAGTATTTGGTACAGAAACTCCTGACTCAGATCTTGGCTAGAGATCAAATTTAGTACTTCTCATATCCCTCTGGGCTTAGATCTTTTATTCAGCAAACAAGAAAGGATTTGAAGATTAAGTGATTGCAATTTTTTTCCTAGCAGGTTTTGCTGTGAAAATAGTAGATTCAATGTCCTGTAACGTACAAAGATTTCTATTTGTAATTTGTTTTATAGATTTTCATTTAAAGCATGCATGCTTAAAAAATCATTCTCTGAAAGACAAAGGATAGTGATTGTTTCACTGGTGGTTTTATTGCGTTTTTTTCTTGGGTTGTTTGCTTTTAGTTTATATTTTATCTCCTATCTTGTTTTCCTCTGAATAGAGCTGGCTGTTGAGTCAGCAATGTGTAGACAACTCAAGTAGGACATGATTACTGGGATTTCTTTTATGTTCCCTCCAGGCAGCCACCTGCTTTGTCACCAGGAAAAAAAAAATGACTCATGTGGCAGCCTGACAAATACCTGATTGCTCAGTAGAGCCCTCTGTGCAACTCACTTGTGGCTTTGCTTTAAAAGAGGTAAAAAATGAAGATTAAAAATTCATTGAAATATCCCATGGAGTCCTGTTAAAAGGCCTTCATGTCATTAATAAAACATGAGTAGATTTGGTACAAGGCCATGGGTCTCTTTTATGATTATTGCACCTAAATGATGCAGGAAACCGAGGTAACAAGATAAAAATATATGTCAAGGCAATATCTGTGTCCCCTATGTGTTCTCAGACCCAACGGTCAAATTCTTCTAGGCATTGGTTTCTCTGTAGTTTACCCTCTGAAACAGAAGGGCCTTATAAAATCTATATGAACAATTCCAGTGTAGTTGGCACATGTTGCATAGTTTAACCTAAAACACCTGCCCACTTTCTACCATATCAGACACTCATAGTGCTGTTTACAAATAGCATTGGGCATCCAGCTGGAAACTTCCAGTCACATATATCTGTTTTACACAATACTCCAAAACTTGAAGGGTAAAAACAATTTTTATTTTTATTTTTTTTAAATTTTTATTACTTACCTGAAGCAAGTATGGAGAAAAATAATGGCAATGCAAAATTTAGTTGCAGGTAGTCCAGAAGTCAGCAAAAACTCATACAGGGTATTCAGTGAGCATGGAGTGCTTCAAAGCTACAGCTCTGAGGCTTGAATCTAGATGATGACATCAGCTAGAATTACATGAAATGGGTTGTCTATTATTAAATGCTATTAAAATACTTTATTAAGCAAGTTATACTATTGAATGAGTTATTCTGTTACTTGGGGCAGGTTTCCAACACTTTTGAGAACATCCTCTGTTCTAATTGAAATGCTCTTTCTTTAACTTCTTTGACAATAGAGTTTTGTAAGTGTGATAGACCTACTGATGAAGGAACTTAGAATAGAAGATTGTTTACTTCTGGTATCCTTAAGCACAATCTAGCTGAATCTGGTGGCAAATATGTCAGTTAATAACTACTTGGGGAATAACTTCTTATTCTCAGAAGATTTCTAAACAAATTTCCATGGAAAACAGTAAAAATGGTTATTATTATTGCTAACACTACTAGGAGAAATGAATTACAACAACAATAAGAATAATAAGTTTTAAGGAAATTTCCAAACTACTGTCTGTGTTAATTTTTTCATTAGTCTTTAGATCTCATATGCAGGCATTCATAGAACTACAGAACCTGCTTGACATGATTTTTTTTTGTTGTAACATACACAAATAATTTTGTGGTGCTTTTTATATGCTCTTATTATTTTGCTGAAGGAGCTAGAAAGAAGAAACTTGAAAATTTAACCCAAAGCTTGCTTTATCAGTGACATTATTTCCAGTCAGTAGACAACACATAGGTTCCATAGAGGATCACATATTTCAGTCACTTCTGGTGTTCTTGTGCAGGTCTGTGGACATCACAACACCAAGGCTTTGCATTCTGCTGCTTTGATTTATGAGTTTCCATTAACAGGTCTCAGAAACATATTTCATATTTTGGTACTGGATGAAATAATTGTGGAATTATGTAAACACAGTAATGAAGAAATATGCAAAGTCAAATAACATAAGGCTTGATTTCCTTTATTATTGTTACTTTTTCTGGTATCACAGGAAGTTTGCTTTCTAGTCATAGTTTGTGTATAATTTAACACAGTTCACAGTCTAGAAACATTAGAGTAGTAACAGTTCAATTACCTTTGGGAAGTAGCTACACAGGTCAATTTAGAAATAGCATTCCTGCCTACTTCATTTCACAAACTCTCAGAAGGAGGAATGTTATTTCTTTTTTACATTAATGCCTGTTATATAATATCATAGAATTATTATGTAGTATTTAAATGACTAAGAGTCTGTTTTCTCTATCAAAAATTAGAATTGAAGTACGTCTCTTCTAAAGAATCAAAAGAAAAGGCAAGGGAAATGCTATGCAAAGTTTTTATATAATTTTCATCTTTTAATTTGCTATTTAATTTTCACTTTCATTTTATAAAAAGCAACATAAAGTGGCTTGTCTCTTTAATTAATTTGGAAAATGAAGCAATAAACTTTCAGAAATTAGAGAACCCAATAATGAGCAAACCCTTCTTACTGAAAAAACTTTAACCACTCTGTCATCCTATTACTTCCTGAGTTTCTTATAAAGATATGGAAAACAACAGGAACAATATAACTAGTGTCTATTCCTTAAGGGTGAAAAACTGTGAAATATAGAAGGGCACACTTTATCTCACTAAAATGCAGTTTTTCAAAATCTGTACGGCCCTACTTGTCAAATTTAATTACTATATTTGTTGTAAATTTTCACTAAGATTTGATCAAAAGATTATAGATTATAATTTTTAATAACAATATTTAATTAGATTCAAATATACATTGTCATTGAAAGAAGGAATGGGTAATGGTTGTTATTATATAGTCACTAGAAAGAAAAGGAAAAGGGTATTTTTCAATATGTTCATCATATATTACCCTGTTTTATATAAATAAATATTTCACATTTTACCATGATTGACTTTAACCAAATTTAATCCTTTAGAGAAGTTTATGTTTATGAAACCCAAAGGATCCTCTCTAATGATCAAAATGGTAACAGGATGTGCCACAGCAAATCCACTGTAAATTAATGTAAAATGATGAATGTTTTAACATTGAAGGGCAGAACCTACTGTGTAAAGATTCACTGTAAAATTCTGCAAAGCCTCAAAAAGTAACTTAAAAGACAAATGTAATTCTTGTTATCAAATATAAGTGTAGCCAAAAATGGGTACAAAAATCACATGAAAACCTCAGCCTGACACCAATACCAGTTAGTGGAGTGATTTTGGATCTGGAGCCAAATGTGCTTCAGCAGAGTGATGCCCCACTCATGTCTTTTACACCAAAGAGCAGCACCAGGAAGAGATTCTTTGATTATTTTAAAACAAAAATACACCCAAATTGTTAGCTTTCAGACATGAAATGCAGTTTGGAAAATAGTTTTATTCAGAAATGTAAATTCTAAATATTGAAAAGATAGGCTTGAAAGATTAAAAGTCATGGGAATCCAGTGTCTAGAAATTTAGTTTTCTCTGAAAAAAAAAAAGTTTGACTACAAAAACTACATAAAAGTAATTTTAGTTTAATGGTTTAATATAATGTTGTTCACTCATATGATTACATAACCTGCCCTCTTTATTTGAATAAGTTTAACCCCTGATTTATTTCCTAAAGGGAAGTTTTAAGGTTTACATTCCATTTCTCCATCCACACCCTCATCAAAAAGACCTCAATCAATTAAGTCAATTTCTATTTTGAAAGTGCTTTGGTTTAAAAGGCACCCAAAAACCACCACTTATTCACAGGGCATCTTAACTTTTTCTTTTTGCTTGGTAGTTTGTTTAGATTTTTTTATATTTGTTTGAGTTAATGTTTCTTTTTATTTCAGGAGATCATAGACTATAAAAAAAGGACTATATTTTAAAATGTTAGTGGGTTTTCCTTTTGATAATGTCACCTCTATGGTAATATTATCATAGAAACAGATTGTCATTCTGTTTGTCTAACTGTTCTTGAAGTACACACACACACACACACACATACACACACATACACACACACACACACACACACACACACACATACAAGAAGAGAAAAAGACAGAGCAGAGCTACTTATGCATGCATGAAGCAACATAACAGCACATTGAATTGAGGAACTAGTCTTTTGGGACCAATTTTATGCCTTCCTCTACAGCTGTAGGGAGCCACTTTGGAACATAATATATTCTTTTGAAGTCAATGATCCCTGAGGGTTCAAAGCAAGATAAGAATTTGGCTCTGGGTAGAGAGGATCCGCTGTATAGAATAGTCTTTAATTCCAAGCCTCACTGAGCACACACACACTTACTTACACAGAGATGAACAGAGTAGGAAAAAAATTGCAAAGGAATTTTTAAAAAAGGAATAGGATCCACGGAATTGATTGTGCATTCAGGAAACAGTACAGTATTTTATGCACCCTTTGTATTAGAGATGAAGTTTTCAAGTGGTTATTTATTCATCTTTTTCTTCTATAAATGAATAAAGGAATAGAAGAGAAATGATTAAATGCCCAAAAGGGTGTTAAGTTCACAGAAAAGAGAACCAAGCTTAGCAAGGAAAAACTTACCAATGTTTCTAAACTTCTAAAGGTTTTATTGGAGTCACTTTGTACACAGCTTTGAGTTAAACTATGATAATGCATATGATGTATGTGAGAATATGTATATGTGTATGTATATTTAGCTTTATAATATAGATTATATAGGTCAAGAAATTTCATTTTACATATATAATACACACATATATATATAGAGAGAGCAGCTAAGCAGTAAATTTCATTAGCTGTTTATCACTGATGTAATTAGTTATATTGAGCATATTCACTCCTTTGTTTTTCAAAATTATATTCATGTAGAATGTTGCCTCGAAAAGCAGTTTAGTATATAATAGTCATCCCATTCTCAGGCAATAGGTCTTAGACTGCAGAGCCAAATTCTTTATGCAATGTGACTAAAATATATTTTAACAGCAGATAGCATGCTAATAAGGAAGGATTTTACTATTTCTGTCTAAAATGCTTTATAATTAAGGCTTAGTTGGAATTCAAAATAATGCTAGAAATAAACCTTGAAAAACAAAAAATGCTAAGTGTAAGTTGCAGCTGCCATGACTTAATGTGTCAATCATTGCTGCTATTGAAAGTGAGTGGAGGGAGGCATTTGACCAAGAAAAGTTGTTTATATACACATTTATCCAAGGAGTCAGAAGCTACAAGAGTAAAGGTCAATTTCAGACTGTGTAAACAGAGATTACTCATTTTGGTAAAAGTGTAATTGTGAAGTTTTGTGATCATCATTGATGGAAAAGATAACATATTGGATTGTACAGTGATGGATTCCTTTGATCAGTCTCATCCTTTGGACTGATCTTGAATTTCCTGGTCTCACCAAGGAATATAATTGTATTTCATCTAGAATTTCTGAGATCTCTATCTCAGAACTTAACCTACTGATCTGGAAACTGCATTTCTACTTCTAGATGCTGGGGCATGTGAGACAATTTGCAGACTGAAATACCTTACTGCTTGTTAAGCTTGTGTATTTGAGGGATACAATTTACTCTTCCAGTTTCTGCCAAGACACTTTCATGTTACCCAACTTTGCTCAGTTAATGTCCATTTGTCTGGCTACACTTTTGTCCATACTGATATTATGTCATTTTTCAATCCTAAAGTATACTTTAAATATCTGGTAAATCAATTTTCTTTTTATATATAGGTTTCTAACATGAGCTATGGACAAAGACTTCTTTAATGACTGAATCAGTTTCAGTACAATGCTACATGTTAGCAAACTATAGTTTATGTTTCAGAATACAGTGAATAAAAAGTAAGGATTATCTGGGGAGGCCATCTTAAAACTTGTTGATTCAAAAACAAATATGAGGGTATAATCCATAATGAAAGAAAAATAAAAAAAATCAAAAAGTGTTATATTATAAGGCCAGTATATTTAACTTAGCCAAAAGAAATGACATATAGATATAAAGGAAAGTAAAAAAGAAATATATACATCTAACTAGTATAGAATTATGATATTGGTTGTCTCTTTCTATGCTGTGAATTTGCTTTACTGCCATGGGCTAAAAAAGAAGCTGTTTTGGCCAATTGCAAACCAGCTTAGAGCTAGGCAGAAAATCCCAGCAGAGATATAGGAAAGTAAGGCAGAATCAGAATAGATAGGACCAGATACCAAGAGAAGAAGCAAGATGTGCAAGTACTGGAAAGCGACTGGCCATGTGGTAAGAGATAGATTAATAGAAATGGGTTGAGTTAAGTTATAAAAGCTCATTGGTAATAAGCCTTGCAATTGGCCCAAAATAGTTTCTTTATTAATCAATTGTAATAAAGCATATTGACAGCATACATAAATATGTCCCACATCATCATAATACATAACCACCCCATGTATTCTTAAGCACAAGAGGAATATTTCCTATGCCACCAAAGAAAATAGGGGAAACTGAACTAAGCCTTGGAACCTTGGGACCTTAGGACCTCCTGCCCTACTGGATAGGAAATAAAGTAATGGAGAGAAGAGAAAGTGACTGGGATGGGTGGGAGAGGGAAGGGAATTTGAAAAAGGGACTATATGGATAAAAATTATGACTTTATTCATAATAAAATAAAGAAAATAGGGGAAACATATTCATAGTGACTGAAGAGGTGAAGAGTTTGATAACAACTAAACAGAAAACCACATGCTTGTAAAAGGGACCTAGGGTGCTATAAATTGCCTCCAACTAAATTTATTTTCAAATAGCTTCCAGACTAACCATTTGAAAGTGTTAATCATTTTCTTTCAATTTAATGTTTTTGGAGAACCATATCTTTGAAGATATTTAAATGTAATTTTAAATGAGCTCATGCAACCAACTCTCATTCTAGCTTATCTCTTCTAATCCCAATGCAATCACTGCATTAAAGTTTCGGAAATGCCAGACTCTTAGCTATGCTTAAGTACACTAAGCCCATCTGGTGATAACTCTTGCCTTTCTCCATATGTTAAACATGTCAGACTTTCTCTGTTGGGTAGTTTCACTTTGTTTTTTAATATGTTAGACATATCATTGTTCCTTCAAGTTCATGGACTATATACCACCCACTCCTTCTTCATCACTTATGTTTGTTTAGAACATTTATTTCTATCTTCTTTCTTCTTGGATGTGATTCTTGGTGAAGCTGGAGACATTACTGAGTTTATTACACAGGATAAACTCAGTATGGTTTTATCAGTCAGAACCAAATAATGGAGAGGACTACAGGACATTGCTAAACGTTTTACAGAATCTTGAGTTGTAATTAAAATTAACATCACTATGAACATGGAATACCCCCATTGTAATATTAGCATTTATAAATCTGTTAACTTTAGTATTTGGTTTATGATTCTTATTTTCTTTCCTATTATTATCATCTCACACATTTCAGTAGGTTATTACATTCACACATTGCCTATTATTCCACTGATTTCATTTGTAAAGCCAGAAATTTAATACATTTTTATAACAAAATAACAAATTTTAAAGCCTTTATGACACTAAAATACATGTAAATCCTTAAGAATAAAAAATTAATATCACATTGAAAATTTTTTCTTTTAAACTTGAACGAACACAATCAAAAATACTAAAAAAAATTAAATATCTACACTAGAGTGATAATTCTGCCATATGTATCAAGACGAAAATAATTTCTTAAAGCTGACAGACCAGTCTATATGTTTTTTCTATGTAACAATGCTATAAACTATGTATGAAATAAAGAGCAGCATTGGGAATAGAAAGCAGGATATAAACAAATGTGAATTTAAACGGTCCCTTCTGCAATTTTTATTCAAGAAATTATGTGTATTTTCTCTTTTGCTTTAGCCTCCAACACTGACCTCTGCTCCATTTATCTCCTGAGCTTCTCACAACAGAGTATGAGAAGGGAAAAATAAACTGGGCTTCCAGATGCATGTTACAAATGCCAGTTAGTCTGAAAGAAGATAGATTGAACAAAACTATAGGGTTTTATAGATACAGTAATTACTCAAAATTGTAAGTGACTGGTTGTATGTGGGGTAGGAAAAAGAAAGTTTTGCACTATGTGGTCATACTGTGAAAATTAAAACCTGTAAGCTATATTTTTTGTGAAAGAAAAAATACAATTAGAAATACAGTCATGAAGAAAACTTCTGTAAGTAAATATGTAAGTCACAACATACTATTCACAGTTCCCTACTGTATATCATAATCATTCCTACATACATCATAGTAGAGGAGATCATTTATTGCTTTTTAAAAAAGAAATGCATGAATACACTTTGAGATCATGTCACATCTAGTTATCATTCTGTTATTTTCTCTCAAACTACTCCTAACATTTGCTCTACAATTCAGAATTCTTGCTCAATAGATGAATAACTAATTATATGGTCTTTATAAAAGTCAAATGTTTACCATTAACAATGAAGTCAGTATAGTTTCTAGCTAGCTACTTTGTTACTCAGATAATTTAGTGTCATTATCGGTTTAGTACAAAGTGAACAATAAAATTTAAATCATTATACCCCCTGAACAAAGTTAAACACAAAGAGAATTTTGTCCTGGCACAGCAGTAAATTTTGCTCTTTTCCTGTGTTAGTTTCTCTAAATATAGCAGAATATTGGGGTCCACCAAAGGTCTCAAGATGATTGTTCACAATCATATAGACCCGTGGACTTTAGAGGCTTAAAATTTATTCATCACTTGACTAATGGTTATCACACAGCTGTGGAGATGTGAAGGACATATGTACACTAATCTAATTCAGAAGAGGCATTTTGAAATATATATCTCATTAATCAAGAGGGATATATAAAACCATCAACTTGGAACAAGTCATAACATTCACATGCCACTACCTCTTCAAGTATTCCTATTACAATGTGGGACAGTTTTAAATTTTTAATCATTAAGAATTAATTTTATTTAATTGTTTTCTGGTTTTCTGAAATACATCTCAAACATAGTGAGTAATATAATGAATTTATATAGTGAGTAATATAATGAACTGTTCAGTGATGATTCATCAGATACTCACTCATCTCCATTATAACAGCATTGTGTTCACTAGGCTTAAAGTCTGATTTGACAACATGTCATGTAAAATGTTTTAGTGGAAGAAATACTACTCAAGTTAGAAATTGCAGTAGACTTTAAAAGAAACATTTCAGTTCTATTGTTACATAGAAAAAACATATAGAAAAAACATATAATAAATTACAACGTAATACTCAATTTTAAGAAAAATCTTATTTTCTTTTCATTTAATAGACCATGCTTGTGTACTTAATATTATTAAGACAATAATATTGTCAGGAAAATAATTGAAATATTTGCTTTAAATGTAGACATCTCTGATCAGCTATAATCTTTGGTCCTTCGTTGAGAGAGCTGTGACCTTCCTAATACAAAAACAAAATTTGCAACTAGGTCTAAATAAGTATTCAGCATTAGAAATTGAGTTGACCATATTTTCAAATGATATATGAAACAGTTACAATGCAAGAAACACACACAGGGCTGGAGAGATGGCTCAGAGTTTAAAAGCACTGACTATTCTTCCAGAGGTCTTGAGTTCAATTCCCAGCAACCAGAGATGGCTCACAACTATCTATAATGGCATCTGGTACTCACATCTGTATACTGTATACATAATAAATAAATAAATCTTTTTTTTAAAAAAAATAAACACACACTCAGTTTCCTGCTTGGAAATTAAATACATGTCTAAACAAATGCTCAAAATTGAGAAATTGTAAGTTTTCTTTTATCTTAAATGTGAAAATAAGTAAAAGCTGAATGGGGACATTCTACCTAAGGACACTATGACTACTAAGCATCACATTTAACAATTCACACAAACATGAAATCATCAACACAAACCTACACAAAATCATTTCCTGGCAACTCTGAAGTGAGAACAGATTTTGACTTTAAAAGAACTATGAACTAAGCAAAGTCAATTCGCTGAATTGCTTTAAGTAGCTTCCTTGCTTCTTTCCCACTGCAAGCTCTTTGCTACCATGAAGGGCAGCTTAAAAGAAATATAGAGGAAAGAGAGGAGGAGCTAATGAAAAACTAATACTTCACCTTATATTATTAAAAACTGTAAATGGATGCTTTTCATTTATAAAATAAAGGTTGTTGTAATTCATGTATCCCCTTTCTCCCCCTCATTTCCCTCCTCCTGATCCCTCCCAGTCAGCCTTCAGTATCTCTCCTCCCCATCCCCCCATCTCTCCATTCCCTCCCAGAAAAGGGAAAGAGGTTCCAAGGTGGATCAGCTCAGCATCCACTCCAGGCAAGTCTAATTTCCTCAACCTAATATCAAGACTGAATTAGGTGCTCCTCTGGAGAGAATGGGTTTCAAAGTGCCAGCCCACACACAGAAACACAGTCTTCTCCTTCCCTTCGAGGCTCCACATACTGCCCATGTCAATCTCGAACCCCAGTCCAGGGACACTTTCCAATACCCCAATCACACCCAGCTCTTCCCTAAGCCAAAGAAAGCTGGGTGAGCACCCCCAAGCCCAATTTCCAGTGAAACACAGCCAAAGGAATATGCCAAAGGCCAAACCTCACCCAAACTGCAATCTGCATCATCACACTCTGACAGCTTGACAGCCTGAAGTCTCCTGATACACAGCTGACTAATAACCAACTAAAAACAACCTCTGTAACAATGGAAAACACACAGACCCTTGGCTTACAGCCAACTAAGAACTGAATGAGAGCAGCCCCTGCAATTTTTGAGGACACACAGAATCCTTGCCCCCTCTTCTGGTCCACAACTGACTAAGAGCTGACCAAGCATGAACTGTGGAAGCAATGGGAAGATGTCAGTGCAAGAATAAATATAACAATATAAAGATCAACAAGACACACAAGAAGTATCTGGTGTTTCCATAACATCAAGACCTGAGCATAACAATGAAGGGGAAATAGAAGGAAATAACATTAATAACAACTTTATAAAGATAATAGAAACTTTGAAAAAAATATAAAAAGCTTTCTTAATGGAATAGAAGAAAATACAAAGAAAAAAATGGAAGAGATTAACATATCCCTGAAAGAAAATAAAGGAAACCAAGAGAAAGAAAATGAACAGGTGAAAGAAATATTCCAGGAATTAAAAATTGAAAGAGAAGCAATAAAGAAGGCACACACCAAGACAAACCTGGAAATAAAAAAAACCTGAAAAAAATAAACCCGAACTACAGATTCAAGCATAACCAACAGAATCCAAAAGATGGAAGAGAGAATCTCTGAAGTGGAAGATTCAATAGTGGAAATAGATACACTGTCAAAGAAAACACTGAAACAAAAAAAGTCATACCACAAAATGTCCAGAAAATCTGGGATAACATGAAAAGGTTAAACCTGAGATTAATTAGAATTGAAGAAGAAGAATACCAACTCAAAGGCACAGATAATATAGTTAACAAAATCATAGAAGAAAAATTTTCCCAATGTGTGCTTTTTATTTCATTATGTCTCATCAAATTATGTCTTAGAAAGTCATAATATTAAAAGAAAGATAAAACAAAATATTAAGTGAGGAAGCCCATGCTCACAGGGTAAGTGCTGCATATTCCTTCTCATACAGATGCTAATTTCTAACTTTATACACTTGCATTTATACAGTAATGATATTGCTAGAGTTTTTAAAGGCTTTTTTTTAACATAGCAACTATATTTCACCTCTTACCACCACTTCTTTCCACTTAGTCAAAATTAATTGAACATATATAATAAAATATAGGAAGATGGGAAGATAAGGTTGGAAGAATTTAGGTAGCAATGGAGGAAAGGATGAAAAGGGGGGACAGAATGTTGATTTGGGGGACATATTAGCTATGTATATATGAGCATGTCATATGCTGCTACTCTGTAAGCCAATAAAAACATAAAAATTTAAAAACAAGAAAAATGTACTGATAGAGACATATATGAAAGTTAAATATGTTGTGAGGTCAAATCAAACTTGGGTTAAATATAAACCTAATCAACTTTAAAAATCATGATTTACTTTAAGTTCATATTTGTACAACTATAGAGGTACATCTTTACTATTTATTTGAAATCCCCATCATTCGAAATGTTTACAACTTTCTGTCCACAAGAATCAGGATTTCAGGGTTTTTGTGTTTGAAGTTCAGTTCATGTATGAGATACAATAGGTTTATGTTATCTATTCTTCACTCTTTTCCTAACTGTGGAGCTGTATCCAGCAGGTTGCTGATACACAGAACACTATATCTTGACAGCCTCTACTATGAGGTTCCTGAATAAACTGGAACACTTAAGGCTCATAATGGTGAGGCAGCTGAGTCGTCACAATCTGATAGGAACAGACTTCTCGACCAAGGATTTAATTCTCTAGAATTCTATTGCTTGGTCAAAAAATGAAATATTGTAAAAAATGAGAATATCACATCACATAAAACATTTTCTATATATTTTAAAATTAGATATGACTACTAAGAAATTTCTTCTTACATAAGTTCAATTGTTCACTCAATTTTATCACCATTAATAGTACTGTTTTGGAATATTTAACAAAATTATACATACAGTTGTATATTTGTAAGGAATGCTTCCAGATAGGAAGAATACTTTTTAGCCTTAACATTCTCTCCCTTATCATTATGGCTTTGTATGCCTTTCCTCTTTTTCCCACTTGTCCACCAGAACCATCTTCCCATCATGCTCAGATAATCTCCCTATTATCTGCCCACTCTAGCCTCTGCTTACACTTAAAGACACTGTTATCAGAGTCATTATAAGGTGTCAAAAGGCAGGTATCTGATCACAGAGGTGCTAGAAGTTCTCCAACTTCTACCAAACTATTTCTATTAGAGATGAATAGAGATAGTCATCTGAAACCCAGAAAGTATTGTAAACTCTTGGGGTTCTTATTCCTAGCTTCTATTTAACCCTCTTTTTAGGATTTTTTTCTACCAGATTATTGATAATATTTTCTACAGCTTAATGAGGCAAGTCTTCTATTTAACCCTCTTTTTAGGATTTTTTTCTACCAGATTATTGATAATATTTTCTACTTGATTCCCAGTTATCAAAATCACATTCAATAGAACCTACATACACTATTATTTTCCACCACTTGTTATTTTAGTATCATTATATAAAATTGACATTAATAAACTCAACAATGTAAGCATTGGATCTATGACCCTGTTTTCTGGATCCCTGGTGCTGTCTTCACATCTATATGGTTTTACACACCTTGAAGAGTTCAACTTTCATTGATTTTGAAAGAGCTTACATTCTACCAAAAATTGTGTGCTCACTTGGAAGAAAAAAATTATTTTTCTTGAAAATTACAAATTGTTTTTTCTAAGTCAATGCTTTTAGTTTAGTTATTTTGTTTGGGTTGTCTTTTTGACAGTCTTGTAGCCTCTTACACTGTGTAACTTGTATCATGTTTCTAGATTCCTCTGGAGATTTGTTCAACATGTTCTCAGTTTTAGAGATACATTCTCCATGAACAAGATAATCTTCCGGATTTATGTTTCTGTTTGTTTTTTCCTTAAATTACACACTTTTTACCTTAATGTTCGCTTTTCATTTAACTTTATAGTTTGTGCATCTCATATGCTCATAATCTTACTGTATCCTTCTCTGGGTTCTCTTAACAATCTAGTTAGTAGCTAAATAAATTTGTGTGGCACACTCAGATATATCTTCTTTAATGTCAGGTCTAGATATCTAACTGCACTTGGATACCTAATGTGTATTTCTCTGAATACAAAATAGATCATCTCCTTCCAATGTGCTTGAAGTTTCCTAGGGCTTACAGTCCTAGGAAATGATCACATTTCCTAATGGTCACATTAACTAACATTTATTTCAGTTGCCCAAACCTGAAAATTTAACATTAGTATAAACTCTTCATTTCCATACCATCTGAATACATCATTTTATATTGTTGTTGAACTTAAAACCTGCTCATTTCATTCTCTGCTACTTCATCTTAAGCACTGTAAGATAAAAAATCTGTCTGTCTTGTTATGGTCTCTGGCCTCAAAATGATTAATGTGTTTTAAATTATAGGAAATTATTATTTTGCTAAAATTATCAAGGTAATATTTTTCAGTAAGTTATATCTAATAAATGGAAGACATATAATATCATAGGAGGGGTGGAAGAAGGGCTTACTTATTGTTCTCGCTGAGGTCATGGGTTGGATAACCAGAACCCACATGAATACTAACAATTATATCTAACTTTAGTTCTATGGCATTATTGTATCTTCTTACTACTTTAGGCATCAGGCATACACGCATGCAGAAAAAAAATACATGCCAATTACACACACACACACACACACACACACACACACACACACACACACACACGAAATATTCCAGCAATTAGTACTTCTGAAGCCAATGGTCAGCCTTAAAACACACATAGAAAGGCTATGTGTTTTGAAGCCAGAAAGAAAAGGGAGAAATGATATAATTTTATTATAATCTCAAAAAAGTATAGGAAACAAAATAGTATACAATGAAGTTTGGAAAATTAATCCTTGGCTCAAATATAATCAGATAGCTTATTGTATAACTTTGACCCTGCTTTTCATTTTCAAATTTTAAAATTGAATTGAGGAAGCTAAATAGATTTAAAACAAATGGTTGAGCCTTCTTTGCTAACTATTTAAACTTATCAAAAGATAGGAAAAGAAATTGGGTTGATTGCCTATGTGAAGAACAGCAAAACCATAGCTACTGTGATTTCAAAGCCTGTGGGTGTTTTACAATTTTAATAATGTACATGGAATAGTAAAATATACTTCTAACCAAATTATCCTGCCCTCCTCTCTCTCTGGTTCTGCTTTGTGTATTTCACCATAATAAGGTTGTTTTCATTTAACCAACACTTTCTTGATATTAAGAAGCTAAATAGCTTTTGAATTTTTAAATTAAGGAATAAGATCCTACTCCAATCAAAACTTCTATTAGATGGCTTCTTTACATGATTTTCTGAGCAATATTAATTGACAAAGTAATGGGAGTAATGAAGGAAATTATTTTTCAGTTTTGAATACTCAGAAAAAGTGTGGCTTATATAATTGGTGGCTTTATTTACAAAGAAGAGTAAATTATTTCCTGAGAAGTACATGAGTAAAAAAAAAATAGAAAATACTCCATGCCTTTTTATTTCAACCCAGTAACAGTTACTATAAAGTATAAGCTGAAAATTATATACTTTTCATTCATAAATTATTTTTGTTTATGCCAATGTAATTTCTATAAGTTGTTAAAACATAATTCTTTTTAGTTTATTAATATTGCAAATGTGACTTCTTATTTCAAGGCCCACATGGATGAGACTCCACTACCAAAAAAGAACATCATTATAAAAAATAACCAACACCAAATTCTCTTTTTGTTTAAATATATTTGGTTTTATGGAATCTGTATTAAACATATGAATCTCTTGATGGAAAAAGAAAGAAAAAAGAAACAAACTGTGGTAAAGCTTTTACAGAGAACTTGGCATAGTATGGGACTTAGCACAAAAAGACCTATACCTCTATGTGAATGTAATCAAAAATCCATGAATACAATAAACGTAAGTAGACTGTAGAGAAAGAACATCTGGATGGATTAAATCAAGGTTCAGTTTTCTTACTCATATGTATGACCAACAACTTCCCATTTAACATTTTTTAGAATCAGTGTGCTAATATATAGAATGTGAAAGAAAATTCAGCACTCAAGGAATTTTAGTAAAATTCAATAAGGTGCATTTTTTAAGGAGCATGACAAGCTGAGTACACATTTGTCTCAATTAATTAATAATATATTATCATTATGAAAAAAATAATAATATATCCAAAAGGTTTTCTTCCTCATCCATTACTAATTTCATTTCTGGAAATCAGAAAAGAAATTACCAAGAGTCAAAAATATTATTGTGTATATAAATTTTAGGATACACATATTTTAAAAATAGAAACCCAACACATATTGAAGAGTATAAATTTCATTCTTAGGTTTAATATAATATGGACAGTAAGAGAAAGTATTATTCAACAAAGAGAAAGTACTTGCAATTAATTATAAAGTTACAAGCAATAGAATCCACTAGGAAATAAGTTTTTGGCCATGCCTGGAAGGCATTGGTTTGATCAGATTAATAAAATTGAAAGGACTTCCCCTGAAATTTGACCATGTCATTCCCTGGACTTATGTCCTCAAATTCATATAAAAATCAAAGCTAGCTGAACAACTGCTTGCTGTGCACTAGGAAGCATTGTACTTGCTGAGGCAGACACAGTACCAACAGCTGCATCAAGACCCTGCCAACATGACTTTCCCTGATCAACTGGACTATTGAACTGTGAGCCAAAATAAACCCTTTCATCCTAAAATTGCTTTTGTCTGCTTGTTTTTCTTTTTTTTCTTCTTTATTTTGTATTTAACAAAAAAAGTAACATGAATTTAAAATGAGGAAAAGTTAACAATAACTATGAACAGGATAAGAATCATAAGCATGGCATATCAAGGGTGGTAATGCAAATAAGATTGCTACACATATATTTACTATGTGTTCAGCTTTCCCTCTGAAATTTTTTTCCCATCCCTGTATATCCTCATTCAAGGTCCCTTCCCCCTCCCACCACATCTTGACA
>PVIH01016838.1:0-44107 GCA_004025045.1 Sigmodon hispidus
GGTCTGCCTTTATATGTGAGTTGGCCCTTTTCTTTTGCAGCTCTTAAAATTTTTTCTTTGTTCTGTATGTTTTGTGTCTTGATTATAATGTGGCGCGCTGACTTTTTTTTGGGATCATATCTATTTGGTGTTCTGTAAGCTTCTTGTATCTTTATGGGCATTTCCTTCTTCAGGTTAGGAAAGTTTTCTTCAATGATTTCATTGAAAACATTATCTGTGCCTTTGAGCTGGTATTCTTCTCCTTCTTCTATTCCTATTACTCTCAAATTAGGTTTTTTCATGGTGTCCCAGATTTCCTGAACATTTTGAGTTATGGCTTTTTTAGTTTTACTATTTTCTTTGACTGATATATCTATTTGTGCTACTGAGTCTTCCACTTCAGAGATTCTATCTTCCATCTCTTGAACTCTGTCTGTTATGCTTGTATCTGTGGTTCCAGCTTTTTCCTTCAGGTTTTCTATTTCCATCTTTGCCTCATTTTGTGCCATTTTTATTGCTTCTATTTCAGCTTTTAGTTCCTGGCATGTTTCTTTCATAGATTTGTTCATCTCTTCCAATTTTTTTGTTTGTATTTTCTTCTATTTCTTTAAGGCTTTTTTTCATATCTTCTTTTAGAGATTCGATGTTCATCAAAAAGGAATTTTTGGTGTTGCTTCCTTCTGTTTCCTCTTCATTGCTCAGTTCAGGTCTTGTATTTGTAAGATCGCCACTCTCTTCTGGAGTTACTATGTTGTCCTTTGTATTATTATGTAATTTCTTGCACTGACGTTTGCCCATGGCTTCAGTGGTTCACGATTAGATGGGTCC
This sequence comes from Sigmodon hispidus, assembly GCA_004025045.1. NCBI lineage: Eukaryota > Metazoa > Chordata > Mammalia > Rodentia > Cricetidae > Sigmodon > Sigmodon hispidus. The sequence continues at coordinate 808 of PVIH01016838.1, forward strand.
TGGTCAGTTGTGGCACTTGGGTTTGTGTGCCTCCTGTCACCTGTCTGGTCAGGGTTTGATTCTGTCTTTCAGAGACTCCTGCAGTTGTTGGTTCGCTCAGTTCGAGGTTGTGGTGGATAGCCATGCAAATTCCCTCAGCAGGAGCTGTGGGTGTGGCCAGGGCCAGAGTTCAGCTGCTCCTGCTCCAGAGTGAGCTGGGACTCTGCAGAGAGCACCGGGTCCCGGGAGCGAAACCGAAAGCAATGGGAGCTCAACTCTCCCTCCCAGGCCAGGATACAGGCGCTGAGGCCTGCCAATCCCTCCTCACCTCTGGTCAGGGTCCGAATCTGCCCCTCACAGACCCCTGCAGTTGGTTCGCTCAGTTCGGTTCAGTTCGAGGTCGTAGTGGGGAGCCCTGCAGATTCCCTCAGCAGGAGCAGTGGGTGTGGCCAGGGCCAGAGTTCAGCTGCCCCTGCTCCAGAGTGCGCTGGGACTCCACAGAGAGCACCCGTCCCGTGAGGGGAACCGGAAGCAATGGGTTCGAGTATAGATTTTCAAAGTATGACCTGATTAATCTCTGGATTTCATGGTGGTCTTTTGTTATGTCCCCCTTTTTATTTCTGACCCTGTTGATTGGGATACTCTCTCTTTGCTTTTTGGTCTTTTGGATAAGTGTTTATCTATCTTGTCAACTTTCTCAAAGAAGTAACTCTTTGATTCATTGATTTTCTGTATTGTTCTTTTTGTTTCAGTTGTATTGATTTCAGCTTTAAGTTTGATCCTTTCCTGCCATCTACTCCCTCCAAGTGAGTTTGCTTCTAATTGCTCCAAGACTTTAAGCTGTGATGATAGTTCTCTAGTGTGGGATTTCTCTAGGTTTTTCATATAGGCATCCAGTGCTATAAATTTTACTCTCAAGAATGCTTTCATTGTGACTCACAAATTTTGGTACATTGTGGATTTATTTTCATTAAATTATTTTGTTTAATTTAATAAATCTTTTATTAAAATGCAGTTTTGTTTGTAACTTATGAAGTTTGGTACCTAGATTTTAACATCAGTATCTACAGGTAAAGCATTCATATCTCAGCTGCTTTTGTCTCCAAAATCTTATCAAGGCCTGGGAGATAAGGATCTAGCACCTGCCACAACTATCATACAAATTAATTTTTACCTATACTTATTTGTCTTTTGTATTTCCAAACTTCATTTGGCTTGTAGAATTTAACAGCATCATTGAGAACTGAACTTCTCAACAAACTTCTTGATTATTTAATGTCTTGGCTTCATGACTTTGATTTCTTTCTTAATTTCTTCCTTGACCCAGAGTTGGTTCAGTTGAGTGATGTTTAGTTTCCATGAGATGGTAGGTTTTCCATGATTCTTGATGCTGTTGAACTCCAACTTTAGGCCCTGATGGTCTGATATAACATAAAAGATTATTTCCATTTTTTGTATCTATTGATATTTGCTTTATGACCAATTATGTGGTCAATTTTAGAGAATGTTCCATGTGGTGCTGAGAAATATGTATAATCCTTTGCATTTGGGTGGAAGTTTCTATAAATATCTATTAAATCCATTTGCACCATAACCTCTGTTAGACACCTTATTTATCTGTTGATTCTCTGTCTGGTTGACCTATCCAAGGGTGAAAGTGGGGTATTGAAGTCTCCCACTATTGGGGTATAATAGTTGATTTTGGATTTGAGCCTTAGTAGTGTTTCTTTTACATAGATAGGTGCCCTTATAATAGGGGCATATATATTCAGAACTGAAATCTCATCTTGATCAATTTTCCCTGAGATGAATAGGCAATGTCATTCCTGGTCTCTTTTAATTGATTTTAGTTTAAAGTCTGCTTTGCTAGATATTAGGATGGCAACCCCAGCTTGTTTCTTAGGGCCATTTGATTGGAAAATCTTTTCCCAATCCTTTATTCTGAGCCTTTGTCTGTCTTTAAGGTTCAGGTGTGTTTCTTGTATGCAACAGAAAGATGGCTTTCATTTTTGCATACATTGTGTTAGTGTCTGTCTTTTATGAGGTGAGCTGAGTTTATTGATGTTAAGGGATATCAGTGACTACTGACTGATATTTCTTGCTATTTTTAGTGGTAGCTTGTATGTATTTCCTTTCTCTGGGCTTTTCTTCTGTGGGATTATTGATTGTTTGTGGTGTCATGAGTGTATCTGAGATTCCTAAGTTGGAGTTTTCCCTCTCTTGCTTTCTACAGGGCCAGATTTGTAGATAGGTATTGTTTAAGTCTGACTTTGTCATGCAATATCTTGTTTATTCCATCTATGTTGATTGATAGTTTTGCTGGGCATAGTAGTCTAGGTTGGCAGCTATACTCTTTTAGTGTCTATATAACTTCTTGATTTCATTGTTTCCATTGTATAGTCAGGTGTGATTCTGATGGCTCTTTTCATAATGTCCCAAATTTCCTGAATTTTATGTGCTTTGGCTTTTTTGGTTTTCATGTTTTCTTTAACTGATGTATTGATTTCTACTGTTGAGTCTTACACTCCAGAGATTCTTTCTTCCATCTCTTGGATTCTGTTTGTTATGCTTGTATCTGTAGTTCCAGATCTTTTCCTAAGATTACTCTATTTCCATCTTTGCCTCATTTTGTGCTTTTTTTTATTGCTTCTATTTCAATTTTTAGTTCCTGGAATATTTCTTTCATCTTTTGGTTTTCTTTCAAGGATTTGTTCATCTCTTCCAATTTCTTGTTTGTATTTTTTCTATTTCTTTAACAGATTTTTTTATATCCTCTTTGAAGGCTTCAATAATCATCATAGAGATGTTTTTGCTGTTGTCTTCTTCTGTTACCTCTTCATTGCTCTGTTCATGTCTTATAGTTGTAGAACCACCAGTTTCTTCTGGTTTTGCCTCATTGTTCTTTATATTGTTATATGTATTCTTGCACTGGCATCTACTGCTGGCTTCAGTGGTTCACACTTAGTCAGGCCCTAGTCAGTTGTGGCTATAGGGCTTTTACATCTTATGTCTGCTCTAAGCAAGGGGTCTTTTCGATCTCTGACTCTGCTCTGGGCAGAGGTCAGAGTTTCAAAGTCCTCAGTCCTTGTCTGATGATGCTGTTTGCCCTGGAGAAAGGGCCCAGTTGGGCAAGGTAGGGGTCCCCAGAGGAAACCCCTCACAGCTAACACCCAGGGCTTGTCTGCGGGCAAGAGTCTGATATCAGAGTTTTGGGTGTGACCCTGATCACTGAGAGGAAGCCTCCAGATGGGTGGCCCAGGAACCGGACTCTGCTCACCTCTGACTCTGCTCTGGACAGGGGTAAGAGCCTTCAGTATCTATACTTTCTAACTGCATAAAAATACAGTTTCACAATTGACTTGATTCAAATGGTTCACATTTATGACATGTATATACACTGGTTATCTCTCTTTGAATCTTTTAATATAGAAGAAGGACTTTATATTGTCTCTGGTTTATTGTCTAGCTGAAGAGAATGCTTTAGAAAATTCATATTCTTCATTTTTCTACTTGCTTATTAGCGTTGGAATTTTACTTGTTTCTCTACACTGCATACTCCTCATATGCAAGACTTCAGCTTTAAGAGTTCTGTTATCTCCACATTTAACCTTTATTATGAAAGGTACTTTACAAGTAGTGATTTTTTTTTATTTGCTTAACTTTTGTGTTACCAATGATCCAACTAAAGGTCCTCTGAGTTCTATGTAACTTCTCTACTATTGAGCTACACCTCCACAATCCAATGCTATGCATTTTATCTGGCTTTTAGATGTAATGCCTTCTGGATTCTTGTGTAATTCTCATACTTAAGTACAGTAGTGGGTTTTGATGAAGACATTTGATGAACAGTAAGGAGAACAGTACGATGGAATAGGTCAGAAAAGCAACAGTAGTGCATGGCTGCGGTGAATACTATCCAAGAACTTTATATACTTTAACTGTCTTTATGAAACCCAGCACTATGTATACTAAATATACTCCCACTTCTCTCCAGAGGAGAAAATTTCTCCACAAGTTTTAAAATGTTAATTTAAAAATGTCATTGATAATCTTTACTTATTTCATTAAAAGTTACAAAATGGTGATTTGTCTCATTCTGACATTACTTCAATTCTTCTACCTTTATTAACTGAAATTTTTCAGTAAAGACTTTTCTTCATTATATCGGGCTACTTTAAGTCACGTTAAATACTACTTGCCTGTAAAAGAATGATGAACTATTTAATCATTTTCCACTATCAATATTCAGGGAAATGAGTTAATTTCAATATTGGTTAATGAGCTTTAGGCGTTTGTATGAACAAAATCTTTTTTCCCCATTATGTAACAAACCTATACATTTTTATTAATTAACTTCAATCTTTATCAATTAAAATTATTTGTTTTGTTTTAATGTTAAAATGATCCTAATTTTCGTTATTGAGAGCCTTTGTGAGCTGGCTTATATATCCTTTTGATGTGACTCCTTGAGTGTATTACTATATATCTGTGATGTCACTTAACAACAAAAGGTTTTCAGACACATCTTTTATATTTTTTGACCTAATCTGGAACTAATATCTGTTTTGGAGACAGGAGATCATGAACATGAAATGAATGCTAAATGGCCCAAGATTTTCCTGTATTATGCCACACTCAGTGTCTCCCAGTTGATCTGATCAATTTCTGTCACCTCCAATAGGCTTTGTACCCTCATCAATACACACAGTGAATGCATATTCCTCATGAAGACTTTGTCTATATCATTGACTTTCATGAAACCAGGGTTAGGGTTAGGGTTAGGGTTAGGGCATATCCTAGGGCATATTAAATAATGCTCTATTATTTAAATGAATTTGTTTATTATAAGACAACTATTATGTTCTAATTCATTTCTATTTCTGCTTCATTTATGTTGCTGAGGTACAAAAATTGTCATGGCATAAAGAAACTAAAAGAAAAAGGAGTTTATTTCAGCTTGCAATTTAGACTACAGCCTTTCAGTGTGGGGAAGTCAAGGCAGGAACTTCAAACAGCCAGTCACATCACATCCACAGTCAAGATAAAAGAACTGTGTGCATATGTGCTCTGCTCACATGCTTGCTTGCTAGTGCTCCGCTTGACTTTCGTCTCTTACATAGTTAATAACTCCTAGCCTAGGGAATGCTGCTGCCTACAATGGGTAGGGACTTCTTACATTGATTAATTAAGAAATCCTCATCAACAAACATATCCACATAATGCAGATAGTCCCCCAATAAGATTGACCTCCCAGGTGATTCTAGCTGTGTCAAGTTCACAGTTGAAGCTCACCAGCACAGTAACTTTCTTGTCTCTTTTGTTGTTGCATCAGGATTCCTTTCTGGACATTGCAGATTATTTTTCTACAGGTTCTTTCACCCAACACAATGACACATAGACACACAACATATGAAGTAGAAACCATATGATCCAGTTATACCATATCTTGCTTTATACACCAGAAGGATTCTAAGTTAGTTCATCAAGAGATTCTTGAATGCTCATGATTATTGCTGAACTGTTTACAGCAGACAAGATATGTGCCAGTATATATCCCCACCAATAGATGAATGTTTTATACAAACGTAACAACATGAAATTGTATTCAAATGTAAAAAAATGAGGTCATGACAGTCATAAGAAAATTCTCAAAACTCCAGAGATTAGTATGTCTAAGAAACACAAATATTTTATATTTTTCTTATGTAGAGAATGCAGACATGAACAAAACACACAGACACACTACACGCATAATATATACCCAGATACACACCACACCACACACACACACACACACACACACACACACACACATCAAGACATAAAAATAAATATGGGACTAAGAGAAGAAAAACTGTCAATGTAAGTCAGAGTTGGTTCTCAGGAAGACCACAACTCAGGGGCAACTGATCATCAGTCACCCCACAGCCTTCTGCTAGCTAAAGATAACTCTCCCTACCTTACTGCTAGAACATCTCTAACCACTAGAACACTTATCAATCAGTCCCCTGACTAATCTTCCCTCCACCAGTCAGCGCCCAGACTAATCCTTCCTCCCTGGAATTTCCTTTAACCCTGCTTAAAAGGTGCCTCCCAGTTTCTTTGGGGGTTACCATTTGCCACCACAACATGTTGGTCTTAATAAATGTTCTTGTTGACTGCATATATGTGAGTGGTAGTATTTTATGGAATTTATCTCAGAGCCTAACATAAAGTATGATAATGTATGTATGTGCCTGAAAACATCAGGATGACACACCTTTATTTATATGCCAAAATGCTTCTATTTGCAGTAAATGGCAATTAACAGAGACATGCAATGAGTCACAAAAAGAGAATGAGAAATTCTAAGATTTAAATGGGCATCTGTATTATACCCTCTTTTTTCTTTTTTTTTATTGTAAAATCAAAAATGCATCAGTCCTTTAATACCCAATACAGTAGGTCTTCCAGTCACCAAACACTCTTTGTTTAAACATTTTTAAAATTTTAAATTAAGATACATAGTTACATCACTTCTTCCCTCCAGACATTCTCTCCAACTACTCTATACTCTCCTTCATTCCCTCTCAAATTCATGGCTTTTTATTCTTTAAATGAATATAGTTTTATGTATCTGTGTGTGTGTGTGTGTGTGTGTGTGTGTGTGTGTGTGTGTGTGTGTTAGGAAAGCCCACTTGCTGTTAGACAACAATTCAAATGCTCATACATGGGGAAGACTAATTCTCCCTATCTAAGTCATTAACTGCCTGAAACTTTCACATATGTCATGGTAGCCATACCCATGAAATCTCAACAACATGGCTGCTTAATAGAACCTATAAAATGATACTACCATTGGACATGCCAGAAGAATTACAGATAGCTGAAAGGCACTTGAAAAAATGCTCAACATCTTTAGCTATCATACTCTCTTTTTTTTCCAAGTCTTGTTAAGGACTATATTGGAGAAAGAAGCAGAAGATCCTAAATGCTAGAAGCAGTGGAAGATTACAGAAAATGACTTTCCAGGGTCATCATGGAAGTTGCACATATGAACTCACAGGGGTTATTACAGCATGCATAAAACTCACACAAACTCCAGCCAGGCAAAATTCTGGCATAAAAAGAGAAAGGTGGACATAAAGTCTCACATCCAGCTGAGGAACTTGCCAATTGATAGATGATGGAAAAGAAAGAGTTGTTTTTCTTTAAGTATATCTCTGGTAGATTGTCTATGCCCCAGTTGAAGGCTACCCACCCAAGACTATTTGGAATGCACCAGTTAAATTGATGGGATGTTATATATAAATGATGACACAAAGGTGATTTAGCAAGAGACCAGATGTATATCTGAGAAGAGTCAGAAAATGCAGTTAAATATTATGAAAACACATTTTATGAAATAAATTAATTTAATTAATGACATGTTTTTCAAATCTATCTATGTGTCTGCTTTGCTTTTAAATACATTTAAATTCCCTAGTGTGATGTACAGGGCCACACATTACTAACATCACAGCTCTTCCGATCAGTTTTTGGGTCCATCTTCTGTCATTTTTCTCCATGCTCACTCTGCTCCACAGGCTTTTAAAGTTCTTCTAAAATAGCTAATACCCTGCCAGTGAGCCATCATTCACTCTGCTCTTTACTGGATGGCTATATTCTTATCTTCCCTCTCCATTTTGTCTACTTAATTCTATTTCAAATTTGTCTCTCCATTTAAAATGAGCTCTTCTGTGAATAGTGTCTCCTTTGGGAGCTGGGTTTGGCACAGACAATCTTGTTTCTTCTCCATTTACCTGGCTTTCAAATTCTAGATGAAAAATACATCTAAATAATAAACATGTCAACTGCTCAGGTTTGAGAAAGGACTCAGTGGTTAAGAGTATCTTCTTCCAGAAGACTCAAGTTCATTTCCCAGCACCCCTGGGGTGAATCATAAACATCTGTGACTCCAATGTGAGGGGGTCCAATTCCCTATTCTAGATCCATGAGACAGTGACCATGAATGTGAACCACAGACAAATACTCATAAAAGAAAATAATGACATACACACAGTTGACATGTTTATCTAATTATTCTTTATCAATAAAAAATTCTCAGAGGTCATATATTGGGGTAAGAACCAGAATGATCAAGCAAAAGGTGTAGAAGTGACCAGTAACATCTATGACTGTTGTTTCTCCATCCAAAAAAAAAAGACTCTCCAAACCATGCCCTATTACTTCCTGTTTCTCTATCTTTCCTTCATCTTCCAGAATATCTATGGTCAGCTATTAGTTAAGTCCACTCTCTGATTCAAAGCAAACTTTACTGTCACATAACACTTTCCTTCTTTTGTCTAAATAAAAAGGAAATGTTTTTAACTCTAACATAGTAAGAACTATATACAATAAGAATAATTACCAGATAAAAATTACATTCACAATGTCTAATCCATTTGTATTTGGCATATTCAGAAAAAATACTTTATTCTCTAGTCTATCTTGGTGAGTCAAAAGTTTTGTACGTAATTTACCTTCTATCCCAGCTTGTATTTCCAACTCAAAGCTATTATTTTATATATCTCAATCTTAAACAATTCACAGTGAGTTGTTTTTTTTAAAAAAAAAATTTGGTAACAAGGAAAGTATAATTATAACTATCTAGTCTTCAACTCCCTCAGAGACTGAAGAAAGTTACAATATTACCTGAGTAAACAGGAAATGCAAAGTAAATGACAGAAAAAGCTAGCTACCTGAACAGTCACCCAAGGTTTCTCTATGACATTGGTGCATCTATATTTGGTCTACAGGCCTAGAATATCTGACAGACTTTTCTGCAAAGCAGAAATTTTGAAGGACTGTTATATCTTGTCTTGTCAAAGTTCTACAGTTGCTCATTTTGTGTCTTACTTATCCAGTTTGGACAACATACTATCAGCACTCAAGGCAAGAACACTTTCTTGCCTAATGGATACCTTTTGCCACAGTGAAAGAAAATTTCATATGGAAGTTCTTTGATACCCATTATCTCATCTGAGGTAGACTGGTGCTATAAGAAGGTTTCATTTTCATGAAAAACCTTATGCTTTTAAAACATTTTCTATGCTACATTCCGTAGATATCTGAAGTGTCTGAAGACCATCTGCTTATCTAAAATATATCTTTGTTTGACTTTTGAAACATACCTAATATGCCTATAAGTTTTATCATAATAGGTGGATGAATAGTGACCTGCATTTATTTACTAGCCTAAATAGTTTGTAATAATACATTTAAAAGACTACAAATTTACATTATATGAACTGCATAGGTACAATACCTTAAACAAATTTAGAATGATATATATATATGTACATATGTATAATATGTTATAACAAAATAACCTTAATTTTGAATCAATTTATAAAACACCTTAAACAACAGTAGAACCATATATACAGTATAATAAAAAAATTTAAATTTGTGTCTATATACAAAAGTCTATACCAACATAAAATATGTAAGACAAGTAGTTCTTTTTTTAGTTTAAAAGTATTTTCATTAATATACCCTTTTATCCTATCATTTCTATATTCTCCCTTTTTTTCAGAATAAGATTCTTGAATCTAATCTCTTTTCTTAAACTTTCTTTTATACCATTAACAATAATTACTTATAAACAATACCCTTAAATGATGAGAAATATTCATAATCAATTGAATGAGCAAAAACAAACCACTCTACTTCTTGGGCATTGTGTTTTCTATATCGCTTTCTGTTGCTTGGTAGAAGATGACAGCATCTCTGGTGGATCCTGAGAAAACTGAGATAATAGTCATGTCCTGGGAGAGTTAGCTTTATCCTTTGTTGTTAGTCTCTGTGTAATGGGAAAGTGATGGACTTATCTAAAGTCTTGGCTGGAGTAATCCATGAGGCTGGACCATCTCAGCTAGTTGACTTGAAATTGTCTTGAGCAGTGTGTAGTCCAAACTCATCTTTGGGCTGTGTTTTTCAGCTTAGTGGCATTGACACAATCCAGGTAGAATCATTTCTGTTGGGCCTCATCATCTTTTAGAAACTTCAAAGGCTACTGCTAGGAATGGTCACTGCAGAAAATTTAACATTTTAAATGTCATATGTAGCAGATCATGAAGAAGTTAAAGGACCACAATTTGTTAAGTAGATCTGGAGTACACAAACATAATTTCTAGTTATCTGATTCAGACTCAAGCCCAAAATCATGCACTGGAAGCTATACCAAGCCTTTTTCTATAATTAGTACTTTATATGACCCTTAATACAATAAGAAAGTTTTTATATATGCATATGTATATATATAAATCTTATAAAATTTGAGATATTATTTCTGCCTCAAGAAAAGTTTTAAAGAGTTTTAAAATAAAACCAAAAGATTATGAGATTAGTGTCAATAGAATAGAACCTTAATTTTTATTTTTATTCTGTTTTATACTAGGTGGCTCTTCTAACAGAGATTTTCAATTTTCCTTTAACAAGCATATTTGGGGTTAGAAAAGGAAAGAGCCATGCTCCAACTCCAAAGCTAGCTTCAATTTTTTATTGAAATGGGTCTACAAAAAAACAATTTGCCTTAAATGCCTGTGAAGAACAGTTGAAACAAATATTTGGGAAGATTTATAAAATTTTATCCTGTTGGAAATGTGCTATGCTATTAGGCCCGGTCACTCTTTTTCTTGGGACATTCCTGCTAGATGATTTGTTCTTTTTGTTCAGGTGATTCATTTGTCCAGTGGACTTCAGATTCCTTAGTTGGATGACTTTATTCTCCTGGAAAGACACAAAAAAAGCCCCTGTCCCTACCTTAACTTTTGGGGTTTTATTTTTGACAGAGTCTGATAAAATGAAAGGCATTTATTAGTCTTATGAGTTACTTTAGATTGGATGCCCCTGATGTTTGATGAACTGTTGGGTTTTTTTTTGTTTGTTTTTTTTAATTAAGAGGTTACTCCTGTTTGAATCTAGTATCTATCAATTTTGAAAGTATTTATAACTTTTCTTTTCCTGGGGTGGGGGGAACCCAAAACCATAACACATATCCTGATTTTCATTCTGAGGTCAATACATCTTTAATGTGTATAGGCTGATTTAATTTGGCAGTATTTTCTATTACTCAATGTCTCTCTGTAGCTGTCATTCATTTCCCATTAACATTTAAGCATTTTAAAATTAATAAAGCACTGTGCAATCTATCTCTGGGAGTCTTTATTACCACTTTTTGATTATTAAGCATATATTTTAAAGTGCAACTAGATCTTTCTATAACTTATTGCCCTGTGTGGCATAGATATTATATGCTTCATGTTATAATATGTGAAAAAGCTGTTTCATTTTACTAGAGACATATACTGAAGCATCATCACTCTTAAGTTGTACAGGTATCCCCAAAAGGATCATAACTTTTAATAAATGTGTAATTACAGAATCAGCTTTTACAGAACTCAAAGCAGATACCCATTGAAATTTTGAATATTTTATCATAATATTCTATGGTATAGTTTACATATTTTAATTTTCAAAACTATTAAAAAACACATCCTTTTACTAAATTTTATTTCTTTTGAGAACCATTTGAGTTACTTCTTGCAGGTAGTAGAGTTTAGCTATACAAAGAACAAGTAGGACAGTTCCTTATAATTTTTTGGTTTGTTTCCAAGTGATAGAAAAAAATGTTTTTTTTTTCTTCTTTATTTATTTTGTATTTATCAAAAAAACCAGTAAAATGAATTTAAAATGCTGAAAAGTTACAAATAACTATAAAGAAGATAAGAATCATAAGCATGACTTATCAAAGGTGACAATGCAAATAAGATTGCTACATATATATTTACTTTGTGTTCAGCTTTCCCTCTGAATTCTTTTTTCCATCCCTGTATATCCTTATTCAAGGTCCCTTCCCCCTCCCCATCATGTCATTTTTCTTCTCCACAACTCCCCATCCCCTCCCTGGGCAGGGAGCAGACAGTCTTATGGTCCCACTGACCCAATAATGCTTGGATCAGTCTCCACTCCTGGCCAAATCCAGTTTTGTCCCCCCTCCCTCAAGAGTGAGTCAGGTGTTCCTATAGTTGGAGTGGGGTTTGAAGGGTCAGTCCAGGGTGTTTCTGATCCCAAGCTGTTCAGTGGTTGTGGTTTGCCGCTTGGGCATGCTTGGCTTTTTTTCTTGTTTGTTTGTTTAGAGACCACTAATGAGTGAGTACATCCCCTGCTTATCTTTCTGAGATTGTGATACCTTGCTCAGGAGGATATTCTCCAAATCCATCCATTTGCCTGCGAATTTTAGGATATCATTTTTTCTTACTGCTGAGCAGTATTCCATTGTGTAGATGTACCACAGTTTGTTAATCCATTCTTCAGTTGAGGGACATCTAGGTTGTTTCCAGGTTCTTGCTATTACAAATAATGCTGCTATGATATGACAGTTTCTCAGAAAATTGAGAATCAATCTCACCAAGGACCCAGCAATACCACTTCTGGGTGTATACCCTAAAGAGGCACATTCACACTCCAAAGGCTCAACTATGTTCATAGCAGAAAAAGTTGTTTTTTAAAACCTTTGGTATTAGCATGATGTTGCTTCTGAAATTTTGAGGCTCCTAGCACATTTTCAATCAGTAGCTGATCAATTTTAGCATTACCTTGTAGAGGGCCTGGTAGGCATATATAAGATCTGGTATGTGTTATAAACAAGGGATGGTTTCTATTTCTAATTATTCCTTGTAATTAAATAAATAACAAGGTTATTTCCAAATCATACGGAAAAAGTTCAACAGTTTCAGTATGTAAAACAATTCTTTCTGGATATTGAGAGTCAGGAACTATATTAAAACGTTCTATAAAATTTAATATTTCCATGGAAATAGCATATATTTTTTGTACAGAGTTACAAAAGCCTTGAGTCACTTAAGTCTCCTGACTTATATTTTTATGATTTTTTTCATCAGTAGAGAATGTTGGGGCTCCAGAAATTGATGTTTTCTGTACAATGTAAGAGATAATCCAATTAGTTATCTTTTTTGCTTTTGGAATATTTGTTGCTAATTTCTCCCCAGAAAAATAGCACAAGCTCTTTGCCAATGTTCATTTTCTGTCCATAATGAGGAAATTTAAGCATCAGCAAAAGTTACCACAATTTCTATGGATCTATTCCTGCTAATTGATGAAGTCTTAATTTTTCTTTCAAAATCAACTCAGAAATATTTTCTACCTATGTCTTTTTTCTTTTTTATTGTTTTTGGAAAATCAATATTAAACTTTATATAAAAAAGCAAAACATTCAGGATAGCTAAAAAATTGCATGCAGTAATAAAGCTTCTTTTTTCTCTAAAATACATAAAACATAAAAAAATAAAATCTAAAGCTCCTCAAGCCAGGTTATGCTTGGCTACAGATGAAGAAAGCATAGTAGGTCACAGGTAATGACCACAGATGCACTATGGCCACCATAAATTTCTGCTAAGCAACCCTTCTACAGTCAAACCAGAAATTTTGTTTGTTTGTTTGTTGTGTGTGTGTTTTAAATCACTTTATTCACCCATATTTCAATGAAATAAGAACGCTTTTGCTTAAAGTCTACTAATGAGTGAATACATTCCCTGCTTCTTTTTCTGGGTTTGTGATACCTTGCTCAGGAGGATATTCTCCAAATCCATGCACTTGCCTGTGAATTTTAGTGTATTATTTTTTCTTACTGCTGTGTGGTACTCCACTGTGTAGATGTACCACAGTTTGTTAATCCATCCCTCAGTTTAGGGGCTTCTAGGCTGTTTCCAGGTTCTTGCTATTATGGATAATGCTGCTATGAATGTGGTTGAGCTAATGCTATTGGAGTGCGAATGTGCGTCTTTAGGGTATATGCTCAATAGTGGCATTGCAGGATCCTTGGGGATATTGATTCCCAGTTTTCTGAGAAACTGGCATACTGCATTCCAGAGTGGCTGAACAAGTTTATACTCCAACTAACAATGGAGAAGTGTTCCCCTTGCTCCACATACTCTCTAGCATAGGCTATCATCTGTGTCTTTTAGCCATTCTGACAGGTGTAAGGTTACAGTATCTCAAAGTTGTTTTGATTTGCATTTCTCTGATGGCTAAAGATGTTGAACATTTTTTCAAGTGCCTTTCAGCCATTTATCATTCTGCTGAGAATTCCCTTTTTAGTTCTGAACCCCATTTTTGAATTGTGTTATTTATGGCTTTATGCTCTAGTTTCTTGAGTTCTCTATATATTTTAGAGATCAGTCTTCTGTCACTTGTAGGCTTGGTTAAAACCTTTTTCCATTCTGAAGGCTGTCGTTTTGTCTTATTGACAATGTCCTTGGCTTTACAGAAGCTTCTCAGTTTCAGGTTCTTACTCCAATATCTGACTCTGGAGTTTTTATTGATGAAGAATAATTAGATAAAAATATCATCTGTCATCCAACTAGGGGTATGAAATCACAAAATAGTTCTTTGCCCCTGGCTTTGCAGCTACAGGACCCTCTGCCATTGATTGACTTTTTCTACCTTGCGCTAAGTCCCCTGAGTGAGTCTGGGATTTTCTTGTTGCAGCTACTTTACCATAGCCTTCAGCTGCTGCCCATTCCTGCTCCCAAACTCTACAAGTGCTTGGGCTTAAATAGCTACCAGAGTTATCCACTCCCTGCCAGTCAGCTCTGCCTTCAGAATGGATACTTTTGCCACCCACACAGAGTTTAAAAAAACCTGAATAATCAGAGAAATGGTTTAGAAGTGACCAGTGACTTTCTATCTCTGTTGTTCCTCCAACCAAAAAGAGCCCAGACACTCTCCAAATTCTGTCTACTAATTCCTATCTTTCTATCTGTTCTTAGTACTCCAAAATCTCTATGGTTAACTTTGCTCAGCTAGTATCTAGGTCTCCCCTCTGATTTAAGGCAAACTTTATTGTCAGAATATAATCACTATATTATACTACATAGTCTCATGCAACTAGATTCTGTATTTTCTATCTACAAGTATGTATATTTTATATTGAACCTCAGCATTATTTGAATCACAAATTTAAAGAATAAACAGGAATGTTTACAAATTCTGATATTACTCAAAGATTTCTAAATATTCTTGATTCTGTAAAAAGAGGGTTATTTAATCAATAATCATCCTGTTTATTCTTTAACTTTGTTATTTAAAGGATATAAAATGTATAATTTGCTTAGTGAAGTTCCCCTTGAAGAAAATCTATGCTTGTAGATAGAATATTCCAAAATTAGTTCCAAAAGATCAAAGTCAATCATGATGTTCTTGCTAGGGGTGTGAGGGAGGAGATACATACATCATATGTATCTCCTCCCATGAAGACACATTCAACCCATAGTTTTCCCTCCCATTTTACAAATGCACCTATATTCTCTTGTTGTAAAAGTCTTTTGTGTGGTTGACTTCTTTTGAGGATAATAACCTCCTCTGTTGTCAGGGATAGTGCTAGAGTCATCCCAATTTCCTTTCTGCCGACTCTTCCAGGTACTGGCTTTCATGTAGTGAGCAGCTAGACAAGTACCAGATGACTCCTAGACCTTCTTGTTACAGAGTCTCATGGATCTTGTTATCTAGCTGCCACAATTTTTATCACACTGGTGATGTATCATTATGTGTTTTTGTCAGTATTCTGCATGAGGCCACAATTTCTATTGGAGAAGCAAACATTCCCATGAAACCCAGTACTTGACTCTCCATCCTGCAGTAGGTACTCAGTCAGTTGGAGCTTATTTAAATGTATTAGATATTTTTTTTTATTAGTAGCTGTTTAAACTCTGTGATAGAGGCACCATACTATGTCTGCCTTTGTATTCTTTTGAGCCTCTAGATGATTTGAATGGTTGTAAAAGATTTAGAGAATGTTGGCTGAATGAGTATTTATTGTCCCTAATCAAGGCATTCAGTTACCCTAACTATAAGGATAAAGAATTTCCCAGAACAGCTTACCATTCTATCCTGGATTCTGAATGTGAGGTGCCTTTCCTCCTGATACCACCCAGTGCACCTGTACGTCCACTCTCACCCCCATCTCAGCATCCCTTACCTCTATGTAATTCATTGCCATAAGAATGGCAGCTGAGGAGGTGGTCTTTGATGACTGCTATACCTGGAGCTGACTGCATTTCTTGCTGTGCAGCTAAGTACAGTATTTGATCTCTATGACCCTCCTCTAGGACTTCAAAAAAGGTTGGATACAATTTTCATAGAACTCTACCTTATCCAGAATTATTTAGTTCTTAGGAAGTCATGTAAGCACATACTATGAGCCTTTTTCATCTTAATAACATGAACAGCTGCTCTTTCCACTTAGTAGCAGAACAGCTCCATAGCCATTACAGCCTTAACTAGGAGGGGAAAGTTGAGTGCCACCTACTGCATGCAAGGCAAATTGTCTTGTTTACATTAGAAAGTAAATAGAACTTCTGCAGGGCAGACGTGTGTGTGTGTGTGTGTGTGTGTGTGTGTGTGTGTGTGTGTGTATGTGTGTGTGTGTGTTTAGTATGTGTATAGTGACCATCATGTAGTGGGGACTGAGTATCCTATTGTATCATTAACCACCATATTCCCTCAAGACAGGGTACATCACTAAACCTGGGGTTTACTGATTTAGCATGACTATTTGTCCCATAAGCCCTAGAGGTCCTCTTGTCTCTGCTCACAACATCACTGAAGGTACATATGACACACAGCCATGTTTATCTTTATATAGTGGTGCTGGTGTTAATTTTGGCTCCTGCTGTTTACATAGCATGTTTTCTTATTACTGAGCTATCACACCAGCTCTAACAGACATAGTTAAAAAATCTTATCAACTTCAGTGTGAACTTTTGGTGCAAAAAGATCCATTCATTTCATTTAATTTAGAACATGGTTTACATGAGCATGAGTGAGTCAGCAGATAAAAAATTAATCACTGGCAACACCAATGATAAAAGTACTTAAAAACTAGGACCATAGATCCTTCCATACTTAATATATTGCTTTGGAAGATTCCACATCTAGAAAATAGAACTGATTGCTTGTGGGGTGAGGTGGAGAAGGTCAGAATGGAGAAGTACTTGGAATCTGAACAGCCATCCATCTAAAAGTATGGTTTCAGGACAAAGTTTACAGTGCAGATAGAATTTCAGACATTGGAATCAAGACATTCCCACATTCAAAATCTAGCCTTGACACTTAGAATCTTAACAATTATTGATAAATTAAATAATATCTCTGAATGTTAAGTCCCTTGTTTTTAAAGTGGGAAAATCATAAATATGAATAAGATAATACCTGGCCTATAAGATTGGTTAAAAAAATAAAAGTTTAGCTCCTGAATTAGTTTTCCCTGATGTTCAAGTTACTATGATTTACAAGCACCATGACAACAATCCTCTGGATATACCTGTGAGGCATTATTTAGATGAGGTTAATTTATGTAGAAAGACCTTTACCCTTAATAAGGTTACCATTCCATGGGTTAGAGTCACAGACTGGGAAGAAAAAACTGAGATAAACACAACCATTCATTACTCTCCTTTTTGACTGTGGATGCAATGTGGCTAGATGCTTTACTTCCTTCTGCTATGGCTTTTCTATTATAATGGACTGTACCTTAAAATTGTGAGACAGAATAAATCCTTTCTTTACCAAGATGATTTTGTCAGGAATTTATGTGGCAACCTGGAAATCAACTTACATGGCTCAATTAATAGAAGTGTATTGGTAAGGAGTTTTGGAAAACATCTACTTCCATAAATATTTTAAGGAACTTTGATATGATTTTTACCATAATGATACAAAAGACACAGCACAGGAGAACCAGTATCTACACATCTAATTGTAGAATGATTTGTACAATGTGTATTATAGCTATGGGGAGTGGAAGAAAGAACTATGTCTAGTCATGAAGGAGGGAGGGGCTGATAATTGCTATGGACCTTAAAAAATAAGGAGAAGTACAACCAAGATGATCAAAGAGGAAGGGGGAGCAAGAGAGAGGTCCTGAAGGCTTCGATGTAAAAGGTGTTCTCAGGAATTGTGGAATTTTCTGACACAGGACAAGTGAGGGGACTTTAGGCATAATGAGTACTGGAGAATTAAAGGTCCCCAAAGAAGTCACAGTGATTCAAGTCTAGCTGGAAAA
Source organism: Sigmodon hispidus (assembly GCA_004025045.1). Classification (NCBI taxonomy): domain Eukaryota; kingdom Metazoa; phylum Chordata; class Mammalia; order Rodentia; family Cricetidae; genus Sigmodon; species Sigmodon hispidus. Next base: position 18,893 of record PVIH01016838.1, read on the forward strand.
GACAAGACTGGGGATAGATAATCTGCAAACAAGTAATGGGTAATGGGTGTTGAATGTCTTGTTTTTCTTCAGTTTACTTGTGCTGATTAAATTTCTGTCAATTTGGCACAAGCTTGGGTTCCCTAAGGAAAAGGAATTTTAAATGACAAAATGCCTTCATTTCATTGACCTGTAGGGGAATTCTGTAGAGCATTTTCTTGATTAGTAACTAATTGAGGAGGCTCTACTGCAGGTGTTGCTGATCCTGGGCAGGTTGTATATGAAATCAGGTTGAGGAAGCCATGAAGAGCAAGAAAGTAAGCAGAGCTCACCCACAGCATCTGCTTCAGTTCCTGCTTCCACGTTCCTGTGTTGAGCTCCTGCCCTGACTTTCTCAGTGATGGACTGTGATATGAAACTTTAAGCCATATAAACTCTTCTCCAAGTTGTTTTTGATCATCATGCAATAAAAACCAACCCGAGACATTATTTTTCAAATATAGTCATGTGACCCAGGCCTGGTGGCTAAATATATTCCATCTGCTTGACCACACAAATTGGTTTAATGTTTGGTGAAGTCACACTGTACCTAAGACTACTCAGAAAGCTTCATGTAGTTTCTACAAGGTCACATAAGCCCTGGGGTGCTGGAGGTTACCACACATCCAGTAAGATGATAAATGAGTAGAGTTGGAAGACATATATGGGAAGGAAAACATGAAATTATCAATATGTAATTTGAACTCCTGAATTCAGCTACACCTGATGGCCAGTCTCAATTCCAAGACTTTCAATATCTTTTGCTTTAGGCTATGGTGTTTGTTTTGCTATTGTGTTTAGGCAACTGACAAATAAATCATGGATGACTGAAGTCATTAAGGCATATGGTAGCATGCAATCATAATTCCAGTACTCAGGAAGTGAGGCAGAAGACTACTTGGGGCTCAGTGACCAGAGTCTCTAGTCTATTGGCATGTCCCATGTCCCAGTGAAAGACCCTTCATCAAAGAGCAAGGTAGATGACTCCTGAGACATAACACCCAAGTTTGACCTTTGGCCTCCACATGTATACAGATACAGATATACACACATACACATGCATATGTTCACATTACTGCACCCATACAGCATTTGAGTTTTCTGGGTCATGGGGCTGCTCCACTCATATACTTGAATAGAATTATTAGAAATTATCAGTGTATTTTTCAGAAAAATCAAGCAATTTTCTTTTCTAAATCAAGCCTTCAGAGATGAATTTTGTAGTTCTGCAGAGAGAGGAAACAATAAACTCCATAGATAGGGGAAAATAATTGCAACTAATTTGCACCTAACTTTTAGCAAATTGAATTTAAATCAATAGAGCATATCAGTTTTTAGACAATCAAGACCTGAAAAGCATCTTTATAGGCTTTAAAACTGCTATATACTGCTTGTGTTTCTAACTTCACACTGAATACCTAAGGAAAGTGAAAGAAAAATGAAAGTACTTTTATATACCTGTCAGGTTTGATTTTCAGCACCTCCCCCAGCATCCTATAGAAGTCAACATGTACTCATATCAAGACTGGTAGACAGGCAGCTGCTGAAACAGAGAGAGGAGAGAGAGAAAGAAAGAGAGAGAGAGAGAGAGAGAGAGAGAGAGAGAGAGAGAGAGAGAGAGAGACAGAGACAGAGACAGAGACAGAGACACAGAGAGACAGGGAGACAGAGAGACAGAGGTTGCTCTGGACAAAGCATGAAAGGCAAGTGCTGCCATGCCTGCTCTCAGAAGCTTCAGCTAGAACCACAATGCTCCACAAGGAACACAGTCCTGTGTGGTGCAGAGTCTCAGGAAGAGTAAACAAATGTTCCGGGAAGGAGTCACTAAGCAACAGCAGATGAGATGCTGATGTTGGTTTGGGGTCATCATAAAGATGCTGGTATTACAAAGTCACACCACCCAACAACAGGACTGTCTTTGTTCTCCCCATCCTCTTTTTATGAGGACTGAGTGAAGGAAGAGTGGTCAACTCCATTAGATTTTACTATGAATCACAAAGCTTGAAGGCTGCTTTGACTGAAAGAAAAACATTCTTTTACAGTTGACTAGGACATAAAGTAACAGAAGCTCTCTGCCTTCTGTGTCTGCAATAGGAGAGGTGGATTCAACTCTAGGTGAAAAAAAATTACATATATTTCCTATTAAAGAGTATCTTAGCTAGGGCTCCTATTGCTACTATGAAACACTAAGACCAAAAATTAGTTTGGGGATAAAAGGGTTTATTTTGGCTTACATTTCCATATCACTGTTTATCATTGAAGGAAATCAGAGCAGGAATTCACAGACACTGGGATCCTGGAGGCAGAAGTTGATGCAGAGATCTTGGAGGGGTGCTGCTTACTGGCTTGCTTTCTTGGCTTGCTTGCTAAGCATACCTTCTTATAGAACACAGAACCACCAGCCCAGGGATGGCACCACACACAATGGGTTGGGCCCATCCCATCAATCACCAATGAAGAAAAGTATTCCAGTTAGATCTTATTGAGGCATTTTCTCAATTGAGATTTCCTCCTTTCAGATATCCTATCTATAACACAGATTAAAACTCTCTAGAGGGTATTTTCTTTTTTCTTACACAGTATTATTATTACAGAAAAGCAGCTTTGTGGATTGTTACACATTTTAATAAACTAATTATAACTGTGTCACTTCTGCCTTCCTCTTCTTCTCTCCAGCCACTCTCATGTCTCCTTACATGTTTTCCCTCACCCCTGCTCAGATTGATGACCTTTTCATTATCATTGTTACACAGCATATACAGCACTTATATAAAGATATACACAAGTATATGAAGACAACCCTCTGATTCTGTCTAGTATGGCCTGTATGCATATAAATTCAAGGCTTGATATTTTGTATTGGGTAGCCAGCCAGGGGGCTCATGCCTGGGAGATTACTTCTCCCTCTCTCAGCCCTCATTAGTTGCCTGCAGTTCTTTTTTTAGGTGTGGAACCCTCCTTATGAGTGTGTCTACTGCTATTGTCAATGTTAGAGTTATGCTTTAAAAGGCTAAACAAGATACCCTGTTGAGATATTATGGGTCTTACTAAGTCAAATATAAGAAAAATGTCATCATTTTAAAATTGTCCCTAAATATGAAAGGTAATCAGGACAAAATGGAGTCTCCCCATACAGGCATTCTTGATCAACTATAGAGTTTATATAGGTACTGTCTGGGTCCAGAATTATTTCTCACTCTGCAGAATTTAAAAAATAAGGTATAACAGAATGTGGGTGTGCACACATACTCCCATGGTATTTGCTCTTATTACACCTATATCCATAACTGTAATAATGAACATGTTTTGCAAAGCTCCTGACTGATCCTACTAGCATACAGGAAGCTCTGTGGATGGTGATAGTTTTGATATATTATTATACCCCCTCTGCCTATCACAGGTCTGGAAGCAGATAGAGTAATTACTTTATATGCTTAGTGAAATATTAAGATGGAGAAAATGGAAGAAAAAGAAAAACTAAAGTATACTGAGAATGTAACTAAAAGACTAAATACAGTTCTGTGTATAATATATTGTGTATATCAGAGAACAATCATTTTGTGAAGAAAGACACATACAGTGGAAGAGGTGTGGCTATTGAGGCAACACACACTAAGTGCAATATTCTGTGATGAGAGCAGAACTTGGCTTATAAAAAACCTAATGTTTATATAGGAGTGATGTGGGATGTCTTTCTGTATGCTGTGAATTATCATTGGATAATAAAAAACTGCTTTGGCCTAGGGTAAGGCATCTTAGAGGCAGGCAAGAAATCTGAGTATAGATACAGGAGAAGGAGGATTGAGTCAGAGAGAGATACTGTGAGCTGCCACTGAGACAGGAAGGTGTAAAGAGCCACATGGCAAGACATAGATTAATAGAAATGGGTTAAGTTGTAAAAGCTAGCAAGCAATATGCTTGAGCTATAGGCCAAAGAGCACGTGATATATAAGACTTTGTGTGATTATGTGGAACCAATCAGCTGTGCGAGGTCTATTTGGGACTGCTGGACTGGATCTCAAGGCTAGTCCAGGCCAGAAATATCTTACTACATAGGGATTTTAGTCACAACACATACGAAAGAAGAAAACATTAGATAAAAATAAACTTAAAACCTGTGTGTTTTCCAATGACCCTCAAGTATCAGGAGTTGAGATTTCCCAAGATATAGCAGGGTAATACTGGGTTTCTTGGAACTGTCTCTAACTGTGATCTTTGGACCCTCCTACATTAGAATTATTTTGGAGTTATATTAAAGTTCAGAATTCTGGACATTATCTAGAAGATCTATTGGATAACTCCCCTAGGGCTGAATTCTAAGAAAAACACCCTACAACTTCCTGTTTGATTTTTTCATACTTTAAATTTTGACACACGTTGTCAAGTCAAAAAGGGCAACTTACTATAATTTATTGCCTGAGAAAAATAACTCTTACAAGGTTACAATTTAACAAAATTTGATTGGAATGTGATTTCAAATTGTGTAATTAGCTTTAGTCAAATATGCAAAATATTTCTTCAACCCCTTGGGTGTACTTAAATTGAGCTCTTGCTTGTTTTGACATTTTTTATATTTTATAAAATGGTTCCCATCTTTGGAATGACTATGATTGAAAACAGGAATGTTTTGGGAAGAATGAAAGTTAGGTGAATGGGAAATACACAATTCAGGACTATGTTAAGAATAATGTGTTCAGGCTAACAAGAATAAGCACCCAGTGATGATTTTTAAATGAATGTCATAAAATGTTCACTTTTCTTTCCAGCACTTATGATAACTGTTTATGGGATCAAGAGAGAAGCCAAAGGGTTAAGGATGGGGACTACTTGTTGGTAGCTGAAAGTAAAAGAATATGATGGCTTTGGGTTTGTGAGATGATGGACAATACATCGACATATACTTTATAAAATAGAAATGTACGTGATAAATTTACAAAACATGATGACTTGTTGACAGTATCAGAGAGAGAAGAAATAAGAATGACTTCCCAGGACAGTGTATGCCTCAGTGGGAAAAAGTGTATGTTGTCTAAGCATGATGATATGAATTCTATTCCCTGGAAACCATTTTAAAAGGCGGTGGCATACATTTGTAATGTCAGCACTCCTGTAGTGAGATGGGAGGTAGAGACAGGAGAGTCCAAGCTGGTAGACCAGATATCCTGGAATATACAGTGTAGTAGTAAACAGGGAGAAATATTCTGCATCAAAACAAGGTAGATGGTAAAGTTCAATACCTGAGATTATCCTCTTACTTCTACATGAATGCAATAGCATGCATGTATCTACTGCACAAATTTTATTTGGTATTATAATAAAAAATCTGGAATCAGATATTTGGTAAAAGCTGAAATATCAAGAGTAATAGAGAAACAAATCACAGCCACATTTCACCCACCAACTCCTCAGCCTGTCTCTATGAAATCCTCCAGTTTCAAATCTTTTTCTTCACAGCTCACCAAGGAAGTGCTGTGGAAAGCTGAAAAACCTCCTTTCTCTCCCTATGTCAAGCAATTTTACTTTGTATTTAATGTTCCTAAATCTAGGATTAAAGGTATGGGTCACCACTACCTGACCTTCAGGACTTGGCTCTGTGGGTGACTCTCCTCTGATATTTCAACTAATTTTATTAAATATAGGTCATGACATGTGCCCTCACACAAACTTGTCAAATAAAATATACATGTATACAAATAAATAATAAATAAGAAAATAAATGATTTTCAGGTTTCTGACCTGAGAACTGTTTGGCAGTGTTATTTCTTTAGGCAAAATCCAAATAATGAGCAGGTGAATGTCATTTAGTAAAAGGGAAGATGCTCATTTAATCTTTTTTATTTTTATAAATCATGGGAAAACATTAAAGTATATAAATAGGTAAGTACATGCATCTATAATTCAGCAAAGAGATTAGACCAATATCAAAAACATATCTGTGAACATCTTCAGGGAATGAAGGAGAATTAAAACAGAAGAGTGCTATAATCATAGAGTGATGGCAAAATTTGGGATGAGAAGTTCGGAAGTCTGAAACTATATGAAAGAAAAACAAAAAGTAAAAAAATAACCTGAAGGAAATACACAAAAAGTGAAATTCTTGAAGGAGAATTATCTAGGTAAGAAAGAATTTTGGCTTTAGAAGTAATTTTTTTAGTAGTGGTGATGTCAAAGATGGCTTTACTTCCATATACACCAAACACACCCAAGAAGAAGAGAAATAATTCTTGTTGGGAAATGAAGGATCACAGCAGAGACACAGATCATAGCTACAAAATATCAAACACAATGTACCCAAGTTTAAGTAAGTTTTTTTTTCCTTTTGTACAGGTGAAGCCTGAGTTATGGTGAATGATGGATGCCCTAATAACTGAATACTAAGTCCTGGTGAGGCAGGCAAGCAAAAGGGATATCTGAGAATCCATCTGGTTTGGACCATGCACACATTCTCTTAATAATATACTTGTAGCCTCAGCTCTTTACCTGCACTATTATGGATACATCCTTTCACTGAATACCTACCAACCTGCTAGAAACACAGGACTTCTTCCCTGGGCATCATGCTCATCCATCTCTGACCAATAACAAACATCCTCCCCTCCTCTTAAGTACCTTCAAACTTAGACATCTGGTTCCATTTGTGTATGGGCACAGAAGGTGGTAAGCCAAGCTGCCTTGGACTGACTTGAGGTGCACAGGCAATAAATCAACCCACCTTTTCACCATGTTATATCTAATTAAGAATGCATACTATAAAATTAGATACATTATGACATTCACAACATAAACAAAAGTCATATAATATAATCTATCAATCAAAATAGAAAGCAGCACATATTATGACCCCTAAAATAGCCAAACTCCTCTTTAATACCATGAAAGGAAGGCTAAATTGATGAGTGAGATCACTGAGCACACTCACTCATATGGCCTGCTGCTTCTCTATTTTGTTTAAGTTCTTCTCTCATATATTACATCTTGACTCCCTTCACTCCTTCTTCTACCTCCCTTTTCCCCCAGTTTCATTCTTCCATTTCCTTTCAGAAAAGAACAGGCCTCCTAGGGATATCAAATAAATACAGCCTAATAAGTTAACATGAGACTAGGTACATACCCTCATATTAAATTTGGATAGGGCAACCAAATAGGAGGAAAAGTGTCCTGAGACCAGTAAAAAGAGTCAAAGACACCCCCTCATACCACTATCAAGTGTCCCACAAGAACATCAGGCTATACAACCATAACACATACAGAGGAGCTGATTTGACTCACACAGGCTCTGTGATTATCTCTTAAGTCTCTGTAAAATCCTATAAGGCATGCTTAGTTGATTCTGTGGGCCATGTTCTTATGTTATTCTTCAGCATTCTGGCTTGTACACTCCTTCATCCCCCTGTCCCATGGGGTTCTCTGAGCTACACCTAATGTTTGACTGTGGTGTTTGCATCTGTTGTGATCAGTTGATAGTAGAAGCCTCTCCGATGATGATTGGTCTATGAGTTTAGCAGAATGTCATTAATGATTAATCATTTACTGCCTGTTGACACTCTTTGTAAACGAGTTTCTCTGACATTCACCTGTTCCCAAATATCCAGCATGAACTTTCCACATTATTGACTCAAAAGCCTAATATTACTTATAAATGCTCAGCCAAATCGTTCAGGCTTGTTACTAGCTAATGCTTATACTTAAATTAACTTGTATTTCTATTTATGCTTTGCCATGTGGCTTGATACCTTTATTCAGTACTGCATCCTCATCTTGCTTCCTTTGTGTCTGACTGGCAACCCCTGACTCAGCCCCTTTCTCTTCTCAGCATTTTCCTAATCTAGTTGCTTTGCATTATACTTTCTGCCTGGCTACTGGCCAGTAAGCATTTTATTAAACCACTTTGAGTGATAGGCCTTTACATTAAGTACACAGGAGCATCCCACAGCAGCTCTTGACAATGTACTTGTCCTGTTTTACTGGTTTACTTTGAATTTCTGCTACTTTACAACCCTTGTGAATCTTTATTTTATTGTTGACTGAGACATCGAGAGCTTGAAAACCTTGACCCATTTTTGAAGTTCAATCTTTTTATAAAAATGACACATTTCAATATAGCATCCATTTATTAATTATTTAGAATTACTTTACGATTTAATTATTCGTAATTATTGCTGTACCGGGTTCTGACTTTTGTAAACATTTCTTGTTTTCAAGCTGCCTAGAATTCTCTTAGTAAAACTTCTGTTTTCTCAGAAACCCCTTCTTTTACTTTTATTTCACTTCTGAATTTCATATCCATTTGGGTATTATAAACTTTCTTTTTTTGATTTTGACTCTTAGCTAAGTTTTCTGGTTCTGTGAGTAAAACCTGCTCACTATTTCTACATAGAATCCTTCATGGATTACTTTAAGGATAATACAGTGGGAGCTGTTAAGCTCTGAAAGGATCGTGCATTTCACAAATAACAAACTATCATATTAGAGCCAGACATCATTGATTTATAATCTAGTTTCTGGATCTACACAGAACCAATTAGAACAAGCAGTGAACATACTTACTACATTCTATTCTTCAGCAAAGATAGACCAAAAAGCTGTGGCCAGGGCTCTAATTGTCTCTCCAGAAATCCTACTTCCTTTATTTGTCATTTGATTTTCAGAAGGTAAAATTTGTTCAAATTTTTGGATTCAGGCTATGAATGCACCAGACTCCACCAGAGTTATGTTTTGTCTATTGGGAAATAGTCTCTTATCTCAATGGTATTTGAACCTGAACAGCAACACAGAAGAGGAAAATCCACCTGAGAACAGATCTAACATAACAGAACACAAAGGAGAAGGAAGGAAAGAAAATCACCATCTTTGTGCTGGTCCAAGGCACAAGTCAATCATGATGTAAAAGTTTCACTGTTGAATATATCACCTAAATGAACTTTACTTTGTATCACTTAATAAATCACTAATTTGCCCCTGTCCATTATTAACTGTACACTCTTAAACAAGTAAACTGGCTGTTCTAAGTCTTAAGACTAGGGGATTTACAAACTGCCTTGCTCAGTCACCAGGTAATTTTCTGAGGCTCAGTCTACTTCCTAAGCAAGCTCTGGCTTAAACAAGCTTTCGGCTCAACCATTCCCCCTCTGTTTTTTCATTATGAAACTGGGTGAAGAGGCTGCAGTTCTGATTCTTGAGCAGAGTAATCACCAAAACCTGGGAACCATGCTGGGAATGAGCTGGCTCTACTCTCCCTGAAGTGGACCCAGGAGCCCTCAGGATCAGTCCTCAATCCTCCCCCTGATTGAGCCCAAAGGACATTTTTAAAAATAAAAATTGATTGCTCAACAAGAAAAAGCCTCTGAAGTTTTGTCATGGTTTTCTACATACTAGTCACAGGTTTAAAATGGTTCTCACACTGTCTCTTGGAGAATAATAATGATAAAAGTGTGATTTGGGATTAGATGAGTGCAAGCCTGAATGGTCTTGAAATCTACCTCAGATCTGAATTTTGTCTTTTGCCAGATCTCTATGCTTTCTCTCTAGATTCTCATTTCCTGTATTATTTGCTGCAGGCTGGGTATCTGTGAAGTAATAAATGGCAGAATCAGTTAGAAAACCCATTTTTAGTCTAGGTTCTGTCGTTGCAATGCTATCTATATCATAATTAGAAATTCATAGAAAAGAGACCATTTCCATTGTAAGTGTGTTGTTGGGAATAAGTAAGATTGTACACTCTGAATTTAACTTCCATCATGTGTTAAACAAATATCAACAATATAATTTTAAATATCCTTTAAATTTATCTCATGGATATAAAGTATCCCATCATTGGATACCAAATAATTAATTTAACAAATTCTTACTAGAATTTTGTTGACTTGTTTTTGGGTATCACAGATGTCAATTCATGAGCTTTCTTTGTGTGAACATTTTTGTTTATTCCTATACATGTTTCTCTAAAGGAATTTTCTATATAGTTATTTAGTAGACTACATATATAGATAGTTCTTAGCATAGGTTAGTGTGGCTTTTTGACCTTTTGATGATGTGTAAATAAAGTAAGTTCTTTCATAGTGCTATTCTGAATTTTGAGTTTTGATCTCTTCATGGGCTGGTGATCTATTGCTATCTATAGTATTAACAAGTTCAGCTCTGGGTCAGCTCCACACAGATAGATGTGAATGGCTAAGGCTGTGGTATATCATGAGGCAAAGTCACAAAGAGGTGGTGATGAAGTGTGCCGAATTTATTATCAATTTAGAATCCCCAATATAAAATTGTATAATATCCGCAAAGAGCTGGGTTCTTCAGGCAGACACAATTTAAAAGCACAAAGCCTAAGTAGGGTGTATGAATTCAGGTGATAGAAGGGTATTTATTTTTATCCTGCTTAAGCAAGTTAGTCTGTTAAGTGTACACACACACACACACACACACACACACACACACACACACACACCTCCCCCACAGAAGAATAAAAAAAGAGCTTTTAATTAAGACAATGTCCATGAGGTATGCATTTGTTCTGATAACCTCTGCACCACTTAGAATCTGATCTTCATATCCATGAGACCAGCTCAGCTGTGTGGACCTTTTAAAACAGCCTGCTGCTGCTGGCCATGAATATGCATTATGCCCTGTTAGTTTCCTAGGAACCTTGTCACAGTACCACAGGATTTGAATGTTTACATAAAAATAATAGACAAATGGAGCTTTATTTTTAGTGCATCACTGTCTAAAACATATATGTTTTTGCATTAGATGACTTCACAGTGTTAGATAATAATAAAATATTTCATTTAAATGTCTTGTTTTAGAAGGCAGACCAGAAGAACCTTCAAACATCTGAAAGGCTTCAATTTTTTTAAATCACAGTTCCTTCCCACATGTTCTTAAGGAAATATGACAGAAGGAATTGCTTTATGGGAGTGTATACTTATACTTAATACTGTGTGCCAGTGAAGACACAGTGCTCCTTCACAACATTTCAGTTCTCATCGAGTTCAAGAGTTACAAATAATTGATTGCATTTACATATAACCCAAATCCAAAACAAGAGGGAAACTGATTTTCTTATTAAAGAAGTGATTAATAAAAAAGGAGAATAATTAATTTATCATCTTCTAAGGCATAAGATCTAAGAACAAATCATTGTTATTAGAATATATATATTCAGAGAAAAAAAGCAAAGTTGATGCAAAGTCCTTTGATGTCCAAGCCTTCTTTTTTGTGTCTGGAATATCTCAGTCAAACCTAATGATCATAGATTCTTGGAAAAGGTATAGCCTTGTTTTAAACTCCCTCCCCCAGAAATGTTCCATACTGGACCCTCTTCCCATTGCTCATTTTTAAAATTTATTTACTTTCTTTACACAAAAAGGAAAAAATACTGCCAAAGAACAGTTAAAAGTAATGTTGAATATGAGGTTGATGTTTGGTGGCTCACCTTGAAAATTTATATAACTGAAAATATGTGAAATAAGGGAGTCCACGTTTTGACTCATTACATTTGGAATTTTTTGTTCAAGGAAGGAAAGAACATGCCCCATATTTGTGAAGTCCTCAGTGGGCTGTATTTCAGAGATCCTCATGTCAACCTTTGCTCTCTGCACTCCAGAGATCCACATGCCAGCCTTTGCTCCCTGTATTCTAGAGATTCACATGTTAATTCTTGCCCTATGTTTATCTTTTTTCTAAAAGAGTAATATTTAAACTGTGATTGGACAATTCTAAGTAGATTTCAGCTACAAGATCATTTCTGTGTTTCAGTAGGCTTAGAAAGACAAACTTTCTGGAACAATATATGCACTTTTAGAAAATTGTCACTTTTCTTGCATGATAAACCATGAAATTGCAGTCACCATGTCATACCTTTTCTCAAATAATTAAACAAAAAGTAACCCTATCACCGAGAAGTCCCACCCCCTAGAAATATACTCAAAGGAAATGAATACATACAAATGTTTATACAGTTTTCTAACATCATTCTTTATAACAGTCAAATATAGACTCAACTTATATATCTATTAAAGGACAAATGAGTATATTCATACAATGAACTAACTTTTGGCAAATAAAGAGAATATCCTACCAATTCATGCCATATCTTAAAAGAACCTCAAAAACATGCCAAGTGAATGGAGCTCAGGCATCATAATACATTCACATATCAAATATTCCACGCACATGAAGTCAAGAGCAGAGAAGGCTATAAAAATAAAAGGATGAATGGTTGGTGTTGGCAGAGAAGAAGATTGGAGCAAAGGATTTCTGTATGACATTTCCTCTCAGGTGAAATCTTCCTTTGCAGGGGAGGAGAGACAGGACTTTTGAGACTCAGAAGAAATATTAATTATGGATGTGTCAGTTCTATTCTTTATCTAGAATGCTTAATAACAGATAGGGTTTATTCACATTATAGTCAAAAAAAAAAAAAAAGAAAGAAGAAGTTTAGGACAAGGCAAATCTTGTAGTCACTAAATATATAAAGGACTTTGTCTCTTTGAGAGAATTCATTTGGGTTGCCACTTCCTTTTACTACCAGCATTCTTTATACATTACATGTGCTTGTTTATTATGTACATGCAAAAAAATGAACCAGCATCAGTGCTATGACAAGTCTATAAAACCTAATGTATATATATATATATATATATGTATATATATGAATAAATGGCCTGATTTAGTCTTTTGTTTTGCCTCACTGTATCCAAAACTGTTAAATATGATTAAAATGGTTCTTTTCTAAATGTAGGTGAGCAGAGCAACCAGAAGACATTGTTACAGTTGATTTTCAAATGAATTACAGGTTGATCTATCAGTATGCACACACACATAAACACATACATTAAATATAAATATAGCACCACCCCTACCTCAAACCTACTTTGTGTCTGGACTTAGGGCAAATTTGTAATTGGTGCCAGTTAGAAACAAATGAACTCCAAATCAGCTAAACTCCAAAGCAGTTGTACTTACTCTCACCAAATCATGCTGTCTAGTTAAATAAGTGTTGAGGGATGAGGGCTGTTATGTTGTGAACAGTCAGCTCACTAGAGAAGTAGGCCTGGGCTACTCTTTAAGGGGGATTTTTGCCATTTAAATAAGAAAGGAATTAAAAGCCAAGGGAGCTTGATCTTGCTCACAGGACACAAGACCAGTGTAAACCCAACAGGACCTAAGGAGGTAAGAAAAGTCAGATTAAAAAAAAAAAATACCACTCTGTTTTTTCCTCCACAGACTGTATTCCTTGTATGTTGCCAGAAGCAAACACAAGAAAGTCATAGTTCTCCTTCTTGCCCATCCTAACTTGACCTATCCTTAAGAGGCTTAAGCCTCAACATAAGGACATTAGAACACATTAGAAAAATTTTAAAGACCCAATGTGGACAGCAAGGGCCAAAAACTATTTGTTGTCAAATCATCCTCAGTAACTGGATCTGACAACTTACACTCATTAAATCAAAACCTTAGCCTCCCTTGCCCTGTCTGGATCTCTTAACTATTTCAGTGTATTCCAATAATAAACATATGGTAGATATCATACTTACTGGCTTTTCAGATGAGAAAATTGAGCAATTGACCACTTTGTAAAACACAGAAGCTGGACTTTCAACTCTGATTCATCTGTCCTTTAAGTGTCTACTATGAAAAGATTATCACTTAATGTGACCTCTTCATTTTGAGTCATGCTGATCACCTTTAAGGATCAGTTAGTATACATTCAACATTAGAATTAATGAGCAAATTTAGAATGATTATGGATACAAAAGTAATTATAACTTCTGAGAACTAGTAGCAAATAAAAATTATATATTATAAACAAAAATAAATGTAATGAAATATGTGGCATGATAAACTCTTATCTTGAATGTTTGAATTAAACAGAATTAGAATACTGGCAAGTCGAGAGACAGACCATGTCTCTGATTAGAAAATGTTCTATTTAAATGTCATGTTCTTCCAAACCTATCTATTATATATTCAGTGTAATCTGAACCAAACTACCGGTTGCTATTTTGTTTTACTTTTTAATGGAAATTAACAAGTTCTTTTTTAGAATTTACTCAATAAAGAGTCAAGAAAAAAATTACACAGACAGTAAAGCTGTAATATTAAAGTTTATGTAATCAGAAACCAAGATTTCAGTAAAAGAAATCCACAGTAATTAATAGGGTTCCATCTGCTCAGAGAAAAACATAGATCAATATTCACGAATCAGAACAAGAACTCAGAGACAGACCCCACTGAAGTAATCTCTTCATTTGTGAAACTTCAGTCTACAAACGAGATGGATGAGTTCTTCAAATAATCAATCAGCTGTATACCCATAAGAAAAAGTAGTTTCACTCTTTTAAAACATTATTCAGTTCATTAAAATCAGTCCCTGAGGCTAAAGAGGTCGCTCAGCAGTTAGGAGCATTTTGCCGCTCTTGTAGAGGATCCAGGTTCAGTTCCCAGCAGTCATATGGTGTGTGGCTGTCTGTAACTCCATTACCAGGCCATCTAGCACCCTTCTCTGGCTTCTATAGGTACCATGCATGCACAAGGTACACATTCTTGGATTATGCAAGAAGAAATTAAAGAAAATATGAAGTACAAGTACTGCTTACAATGAAAAAAATAGGAGTTATACTAAAATTAGAGCTTCTATTTAATAGGAACACAAAGAGAAGATGGGATGGAATGTGGGGAGGGACAGCTAGAATTGAGGAGCATTTGAAGGGGAGTATAGAAACCTAGTGCAGTGGAAACTTCCTTGAATATATCAAAGCGATCCTACTTAAGTTTCAAAATAATAAGAAAGATGGAGTCCCAGCTGTCTATTTCTTGTTACCAAATGAAGCTTCCAGTACCAAGACTGGGTTATATCTAATTTAGATATTGGCTAACAGTGACCCATGGAAAACCCCAAGCAACCCAGACTGTTTTCAGGACAATCAATTTCTCTCCCCAAACTGAAAGCAAGGCCCCATGGTTGAGGACAATATTCTCACAATTTATTGAGATGGAGAGGTCCCTCTGGTGCCTACATAGAAACTTCAGCCCTGCATTTTAGTGTCTGGGTATGAGGAGATACTCTGAAGCCTACAAAAAGAGACATAAGCAGCAACAAAACCCTTGATCTATAATCCATCCTGACAGCAAAATATGTTGGGGCAATGCTGGCATAAAGTTTGTGGAAGTAAAACAACCAATGTCTAAACAACCACTTTATAGATGGAGCCATACCATACACTGCTTGAGTGACCAAGACTCCGAGTCTAGATAGCCCAGAGTGTAGTAGGATTATGCTGTTAATGTTGTAAATATTTGTCCTGCCCTATGGCTTTAATAAAAAGCTGATTTGCCAAAGGCGTGGGTGGGCCTACAAGGCTAAGAAAACTCAGGAACAACTCAGAGCAGAGACAGATGCCAGGCCACAGACACTACGAGGAGATGCAGCAGATGCTGAGGAAAGAAACTGAAATGCTGCTCTGACAAAAGGTGCCAAGATGCTCGGCTGAACAATATGGGTTGAGTTCGGAAAAAGAAGTCAGCAAATTATATGCCTGGGCCTAGTATTATCAGCGTAAAAATATTATATGAATGTGTGTGATTATTTGAGGCAAAGATGGGCCAAGAGTGAGACGAACCCTTTGGTCCAGGCCCAGAAAGTACGGGCCAGAATGATTTACAACACCAGAGACTAAGGATAAAACCAAACACTACTGGTCAAACCATCAAACAAGCAAACAAACAAACAAAACTTCTTAAAAGTAATAGGACTTCTAATGATATTCTGATATTCTCATAGATCAGAGCTTCATTCAGCCATCATGAGAAGCTGCCACATGTAACAGATGGGCCAAATACAGACACCCATAGCCAGACATTAGGTGGGGTTGGGGGGATGGGGGAAGCACTTGGACCACACAGTTTTAAATGGGATATCCCTATCAAATCCCTCCCCCCAGAGCTTAGGGAACATTGTAGAAAAGGGGGATGAAAGAGTGTAAGAGACAAAGGGTATGGAGGACACCTGAAGAACAAGACCCTGTGCATCAACTAAGCAAGGTTCATATGAGCTCACAGAGACGGAGGCAGCAAGCGAAGGGCCAACAGGAATCTGCACCATGTCCTCTGAGTCCATGTTATAGCTTTTAGCCTAGTATTTGTTTGCAATTCCTGAGTGTGTGAATGCGTGACTCTCTGATTCCTGTGCCTTCTCTTTGGGCTTGTTTTTCTTCTGTTAGATTGTCTTGTCCAATTTTAATTTGATTTTTTGTTTCATTGTATATTTGATTTTGCTATGTTTGGTTTTTATCTCTTAGAAGCTTGTCATTTTTTAATGAGAGATATAAAGGGAGTTAATCTGCATGTGAGGGAAGGTGCGCAGGAACTGGGAGGAATAGGGGGAGGGAAACTGTAATGAAGATTTACTGTATGATAAAAGAATCTATTTTTAATAAAAGGGGGAAATTTTAAAAATGTGCTGAGGCATTTGGGGCTGAGGAGACATCTCAAGTGATACAATGCTGGCCTGGCAAGCATGAGTTCTGAGTTATACCCAAAACACACAGAAAAAGGCAGGAGCATATGCATCTCTGGGGGAGATAGAGACAGATAGATCCCAGGGGTTCTCTAGCCAGCCAGTGTAATCAGTGAGTTGTAGGACATTGAGAGACTCTGTCTCAAAGAAGAAGGTGGGAGGTGTCTGAGGGGAAACACACATATGCACACAGAAGGACAATTGTAACGCAGTTTCCCACCCAATTTCTACAAAAGAACTAAGAAAATGCAATTTATCTAAGGGGGTAAATGGACAAAACATATACAGAGACACTAAAAGAGGGTTGTAAAAGTGCAATAAACATAAGAAACACAAACTATAAAACCGCTCTATTTCTCAGTGATGTGAGCATTAAAAAGGAAGCAAGACTGCAGCATCCAGACCTGAGTGGAAGAGACAAGACTTAGTCTGTATCTGAAGGAACTAGTTCATTGCCCACAAGCAGAACATAGCATCTACAGCTGTTGTGGATGGGACCAATGATACTTTTATGAAAATTGCAGTGGTCAGGTAGCCTCCAATTCTAATCCTATGACCAATTACTTCTGCTTCAAGTCATACATCTAACAAAACTGTGCACATATATCTACAGAAAGAGACTGCCATGCACAAAAGAATAGATTTTATAGACTCAATATTGGGGAAAGCAAGGCTGATAAAGAAAGTATATACTGCATGATGTGTCTCTATTAACTTCAAAAGCAGAGAAACTAACCTTTGATGTTAGTTAGAGCTGGTGGTGAGTGACTGAGTAGGACCTAAAGAGAAACTTTTAATGCTCATAATATTCATTTACTAAATGACATTAAATAATGAAATTTTCAGTTTAGGAAAACTTATTGAAGTATATTTTAATGTTTATATTAAGTTTTAATAAATAACTGATAAATTGTAATATAATACAAATTTCTGTTTGACTCAGAAAGATTTAGTACAGAGAGTCTAGGTAACACTGTGTTCATCTGTTTCAAGTCTCAGATCTGCTAAAGTACACAGAGGACTGAATAAATTTATTAGATACCTGTAGTAAAAAGGGATGTTCATGCTGTATTTCTTCTAAAAATGTATAACTTTGTCATTTTTAATTCATTTGGGCTGTGTATGTGGTCAGTGATTTTTTTTTTTTTGGCTAAAGGTAGGATCAAAATTGAGGTTTAAAAAAACATGTTTTTTATTTCCATAGTATACACTTGTACAATTTCCCCATCTCATGACCCTATTCTTCGTGGAGTTTGAATCTCACCTTCATTTACTCACAGAAACATTCCATAGAGACCAGCAATACTAAATAGGATGTACTCAGGGTGTCTTAGCCTTCTGGGCCCCTGTTCCTTATGTTTGTTTATGTTCAAGAGGAGGTAACTAGGAAGTAAAAAGGAAGACAATTTATCCAGAGCAGGAGAATGAATTAGTGACAGAATTCTGATTAAAATCTGTTTCTAGAGTTTTCTGTTCTGTTGGTTTTTTGATGGTTTCATGACAGTTATTATTTAATTTTCCTGATTCTCCATGCAATGCTTATTAAAATGTGCAATGTGCTGAGTAGCTGTTTATTCTGAATTAAAACATTCTGTATTGGAGCCAAAATGGAAGCTTCTAAGACTCAGAAAGCTAAAAAAGAAAATAAAACAAACAAGTCCTAAACTTACAAAGCTCAGAAAGTTACACTTTTTACAAGGCCCCTCCCCTAACTGCACCTGTGCCATTGCTACAAGGGAGGCAGGAAGCGCCAGGAATGCAGTGATGCAGTTGGTGAGAGTTACCCACAATACTGTGAGCAATCTCAATAAAAGCATTGGCTCACTAAGGTGACTTAAGTGGAAGGACTGTATGGAATCCTTTGTACATGCCCTATCTGGGAAGAATAGATATTTTTATTTTTTTATAACATTCCGAAAAAAGTCTGCAGCAAAAATGTTCCTTTCTACCCAGCAACAATGCAGTTCTTTTACATTCAGAGTGAAGTGTATGCTTGAGCTCTGATGGATCTGACACATGGCAGGCTTTCCCACAGTTACCTGTAGACAGATTCACAAGACTATGATCAACATTTTAATTATTATCCTGAGTCACATATTCTCAGACCATTTTGGAAGCACATGGCAGCACGGAATAAGTAGGATGGTCCATGAAAAGAATGTCAAGACTGGGATAGGTAACCATGGCCAGGTGAGTACATCTTACACTCAACCATGTGACTGTGGGCTCCCATCATCCTTCAGTAAATACAGGCTATTTGTTGTGTACAAAGAACTCAAGCTGAAGACCTCAACCAAGTGTACTTTTGCTGACTTCTACTTTTGTGCTTCATTTGTTTATTTAGAGCTAGAAATTGAAGGAGACAAGAGATATTTCCATTTTATTGAAACTCACATTTGTTTTCCATTAAATTATAGTTTTCTCCTTAAATGGGTGTATTTTATTTCTTGGCTCACTATTTATTATCATTTCATTTATTTGGAAGTGGAAAGTTCAAGCAGTTTGATTAAGAGATTAAATATAGTTCCTTTCTAGAGCTAAAAATAAGTGAGGAGATCTAGGTACTGGGGGCATTAGGTTTCAAAATATTTGAGGTTGTGATCAAATCTCTAATCATATTGTTGCCAAATGCTCCCCACATCTTTCCAAATTTTAAACACATGGGTATTTAAAGAGTAAAGCAATACAAACTTTTCAAAGTCAGTACTAAAATACAAGGGTTTTTAATGACTTTGTCTTTTTTTTCTCGGTGTTATTTATTTTGAGATTGGATCTTTTTTTATTATGAATAAAGTCATATTTTTTATCCATGTTTTCCCTTGTTCAGACTTCCTTTCTGCTGCTGCCCCTCTCATTCACTCACTCTTCTCCCCATCACTTTGTCTCCTCCCCAGCAAGGACAGGAGATCTCAAGGTCCCAACATGGCTTAGTTCAGTATCCACTCCAGACAGATCTGCTTTCCTCACCCCAACAACAATACTGGGTCAGGTGTTCCTCTGGAGGAAATGGGCTCCAAGGTGTCAATCCAAGATGATTCAGATTCCAAGGTGTTTGTTGGTTGGATTTGCAACTTGGACATGCTTAGCTGTTTGATTTTTCTTTTTTTAAGTCCACTAATTGGTGAGTACCTGGAGGAGTGTTCCCCTTGCTCCACAACCTCTCCAGCATAGGCTGTCATTTGTGTCTTTAAACTTTGCCATTCTGACAGGTGTAAGATGGTATCTCAAAGTTGTTTTGATTTGCATTTCTCTGATGGCTAAAACTGTAGAGTACTTTCTTTTAGGTGCTTTTCAGCCATTTGTAATTCTTCTGCTGAGAATTTCCTTTTTAGTTCTGAGCCCCATTTTTTAATTAGGTTATTAAAGGTTTTGGGCTCTAGTTTCTTTAATTCTCTCTATATTTTAGAGATCAGTCCTCTGTCACTTGTAGTGCTGGTGAAAATTTTCTCCCATTCTTTAGGCTGTTGTTTTGTCTTATGGACTCTATCCTGGGCTTTACAGAAGCTTCAGTTTCAGAAGGTCCCACTTATTTATTATTGTTCTTAGTGTCTGTGCCAATGGTGTTATATTTAGGAAGCGGTTACCTGTGTCAATTCATTGCAGGGTGTTTCCCACTTTCTTTTCTATCAGGTTTAGTGTGGCTGGATTTATGTTGAGATCTTTGATCCACTTGGATTTGAGTTTTGTCCAGGGTGATAGGCTTGGATCAATTTGCAGTTTTCTACGCACTACCATTCAGCTATACCAACACCATTTGTTAAAGATACTACATTTTTTCCATTGAATATTTTGGGCCTTTTTGTCAAAGATCAGGTTTTCAAAGGTTTTTGGGTTCATGTTGGGATCTTCAATTCAATTCCATTGATCCATAAGTGTTTTTATGCCAATACCAGGATGTTTTTATTAGTGTAGTCCTATAGTATAACTTGAAGTCAAGAATGGTGATGCCTCCTGAGGTCCTTTTGTTGTATAAAATTGTTTTGACAATCCTAGATTTCTTGTTATAACAAATGAAATTGAGTATTGTTCTTTCAAAGTCTGTAAAAAATGGTGTTGAGATTTTAATGAGAAGTGCATTGAATGTGTACATTGCTTTTGGTAGAATTGCCATTTTTACTATGTTGATCCTACCTATTCAGGAACATGGGAGATCTGTCCATTTTCAGATATCCTCTTTAATTTCTTTCTTCAGTGAATTAATGTTTTTGTCAAATAGGCCTGTTACTTCTTTGGTTATAGTTACTCCAACGTATTTAATGCAATCTACTGCTTTTATACAGGATGATGTTTCCCTTATTTCTTTTTCAGCCCTTTTATCTTTGGTGTATAGGAGGGCTACTGATTTCTTTGAGTTAATCTTGTATCCTGCTACATTGCTGAAGGTGTTTATCAGCTGTAGAAGTTCTCTGGTAGAATTTTGTGGATCACTTATGTATACAATCATATCATCTGCAAATAGAGATAGTTTATCTTCTTCTTTTCCAATTTGTATTCCCTTAATCTCCTTTCATTGTCTTATTGCTTTAGCTAAACTTTTGAGAACTATGTTGAATAGATAAGGGAAGAGAGGACATCCTTGTCTGGTTCCTGATTTTTTGGGATTGCTTTGAGGCTTTCTCTATTAAGTTTGATGTTGGCTGTTAGCTCCTTGTAAATTGCCTTTATTTTATTTAGATATTTTCCCTGTATTTGTGATCTCTCCAGGACTTTTATCATTAAGGAGTGTTAGATTTTGTCAAAGGCTTTTTCAATGCCTAAGGATATGATCATGTGGTTTCTTTCCTTCAGTTTGATTATATGATGGATGACATTTACAGTTTTTCATATGTTGAACCATCCCTGCATTTCTGGGATGAAGCCTATCTGATCTTGGTGGATGATATTTTTTATCTGTTATTGTGTACGGTTTGCCAGAATTTTGTTGAGAATTTTAGCATCAATATTCGGGAGGGAAATTGGTCTGTAATTCTCCTTCTTTATTGTATCTTTGAGTGGCTTAGGTATTAGGGTAATTGTGGCCTCATAAAAATAGTTTAGCAATATTCCTTCATTTTCAACTGTGTGAAACAGTTTGAAGAATTTTGGTGATATTTCTTCTTTGAAAGTTTGGTAGAATTCTGCACTAAAGCCATCTGGACCTGGGCTTTTTTTTTACTTGGGAGGCTTTTAATGACAGTTTTAGTTTCATTTGGAGTTATAGGTCTCTTTATGCATTTAACCTGATCTTGATTTATTTTTGGTAAGTAGTACCTGTTGAGAAAGCTGTCCATTTCTTCTAAGTTTTCTATTTTTGTAGAGTATAGATTTTCAAAGTATGACCTGATAATTCTCTGGATTTCGTGGGGGTCTGTTGTTGTGTCCCCTTTTCATTTCTGATTTTGTTTATTTGGATACTCTCTCTCTGCTTTTTGTTAGTTTGGATAGGATTTTATCTAAAAGGTAGAATGAATGAAATTGATGACTGAAGAAATCCTGATGACAATCCAAACATAATCATTTGATCTTTATGCTCCCACTAACCCACCAATAGCTAAAAATAAGAATTTTTCAAGTGCCTTCACCTTTGCCAAAGCAAAGTGTCACAAAACAATAACATAAGCCAGTCCCTAGTGAAGTGCTCTGTGTTTTACATATGGTAAAAGCTTACTTTTAGGAGTGACTCTTGGGTAGAGGAATTCTTGATTTCTAAGAAGTAGAATCCCTCAGTGTTTCAAAGGAATAAAGTGACAGAAGAGATATTTTACATCAAATCTGCTTATTTCTGATCTTTCAAAACAATTGTCATTAAGAGTATTTGAAATGAATTCAGATATGAGATACAAAATATATATCATGAGGTGCCCATGATAGGACTTGGTTCAACAGTAAAGACATTTGCCATGTAATCCCAA
This sequence comes from Sigmodon hispidus, assembly GCA_004025045.1. Taxonomy (NCBI): domain Eukaryota; kingdom Metazoa; phylum Chordata; class Mammalia; order Rodentia; family Cricetidae; genus Sigmodon; species Sigmodon hispidus. The sequence continues at coordinate 41,318 of PVIH01016838.1, forward strand.
GAATGTGGATTTGATTCCAAGAATCCACGCAAATGTAGAAAGAGGGAACCAACTCCCAAAAGATTTCCTCTGACATCTATACATGTGTTATAACATGTAAGCACACACTGACATCATGCAATGATAATTAAATAAAGTTTGCATACACTCACATATATGCTACATAAAAATAAAGATTACCTTCTCTTAGAAGAAAAAAATAAAATGAAGCATAATAGAATACATGAAACATATTATGTATGTGTGTGTGTGTGTGTGTGTGTGTGTGTATAAGATTGAAATATTCAGCATTGTATACTATATACCTAGTGAGGACCACCTAACATCATCCAGAAAGTGTGCCATGGAAACAAATAGTGAGTTGGAAAAATTAAATGAATGAACAAAAATTATCCCTGGATAAAAAGAGCATTCTTTTGTAATGAGAGGAAAGTCTTCTTTCTAGCTTCTAATGAAAAAAAGGACCACCCTCATCAAAGAGAAAAAAAAATGTACATGGGTTAAAAAAATGTACTTGAAGAAGTAAAGTGGATTTAAACTAACTCATTAGAAATATGAGTTCTGATGAATCTTATAATCTCATTTAAGACCCAATACAATATACATTCATTGTTCACTCTAGAGGCATTTGACAATCCATCCATTTAAAATGTCTCAGACAACCCATTAGAATCTGGAACACTGTACCCTTGTGACTAGACTGAAGCAGGTTCTAAAGAAACCAACAGACTTGTGTAATATGCTAGTGTCATGAGACACAGCAGACTGTGAACTTATCATCACTAACTCTGTTTCTGAGACCCCACCAATGGACTCAAGAGACTGTAGATTGATTCAAGGTCATGTGAACTACTGATTATAGTGCCATCTGCAATCTCCTATTTTCTGATCTGAAGTTTCTCATTTGGGTGGATTGTACAAATAGTACACTTGTAGGAAAGTGCATTAATATAATAGATTATTTGTATGCTGATAGATACTCATCATTCATCTTTGCTAACATGGATACTCTTGAGCATGGTGGGGTTGAAGAGCTAAGCCACCACCTCCCACTTGAAATCAAAGCATCTGGATACATCTCGATGCCCTTTCTTCCTCTATCAAGTCACCAGGCAGAATTCTGTAGTCCAAAAAGTTTGATTCCCGAATACAGAAGAGGATTCTAGAAGACTCTAATAATTGGTTAAAGTTATTTTTTTACAAACCTTGGATGCCAAGTTTTTAATTGGTCAAGAAACTTCCAGGAAGCAAGAAAGTAAGCATAGCTGGAGGCAAGCAGCCAAACAGATGTCAGTTTCCAAACCAACTTTGGGGGTCATTGGGAAGAAGGCTTTTAATTCTCGGGATAGTAATTATGAAAGGTCTATGAACTAACTTAAGAAATCTGTGTACATTGAAAGAGCAGATGTCACTTAAAGCAATTAATAAATTTTTTAACCATTATCTTCAGTTAATTATATTTTAAAAACAAAAATTATATTGGTGTTTATCAATCACATATTATATAGCAAATATTGTAACAAATTTAGTGGGGACAAGATTTTACAGGAAAAATAAGTAAATGAGCAGCATAAATGGGCATTTTTATAAATGGGGAGATCATAAGAGTGGGTACGAATTTGAGAGGACTGATAATTGAGATTGATGGGGTGCATGATGTAAAATCACCCAACTATATATATATATATAGGAAAAAAGAATATAAAAAGCTAACATACAAAGTAAAAAAAGGATTTTACAGGAAAGTACTTTATTCAATATTAGACAATTCTAAAAACAGCCTTTAAAAAATTGTTATTGCAAACACTTATCTTAGAAGTTCTTGATAAAAATTTTATATTTCAGGTAAGCATAATAATTTCATTTTGCTTGATAAAATATAGTAATTATAGATAGGTATAGTACTATAACTTATTACATATATAATATGTACAGATAAATCGAAATTATGTTCATTATTTTTTATGCTTCATGACCTTAAACTCTTATTTTCAAGCTCTTTAAAAATGTTCAGTGGATACATAAAGTTCTTGTCACACAAACATAGCAACCTGAATTCAGATCTTAGCACCCACAAGGAAGGGGTGGAGAATTCGGTACTGCAGCATATACCTGTAATCCTAGCTCTGGGGAGGTGAAGACAGGCAGATCCTGGTGAATTCTTTATTCATCCTTGGTTTTGTACCTCGTTTTCTCCTTCATGCTTTACAGCTTCATGCCCCCTGCCAAGATAGTGGCCCTGGATAAAGCCAGTGAGTCACAAAACAAAACAAAACAAAACAAAACAAAACAAAACAAAAGTGATGTAAACCAGGATAGTGACTTGGAAAGACAAAAAGGACAAGGTTGTTGAGGGTGAGGGGAGGCCAGGAGAAAGTGATGGGAGGGGTGTGAACAGAATGCATTCGGTGCATGTGTGAATGTAAAAGAATAGATTAGTGTCAAAAAATACATGGGCTAAGATAAAAGTTAAGTTAGACATAATGAGAAGAGAAGAAAAGTACATAAAGAATAAAGTCTGTAGTATTAATGATTTGTAGGTTTATTTGGTACCCATCAATCTCACTGAATTGGTTTGTCAGTTCTAACAGACTTCTTCTGGTGAAGTATTTAGGTTTATTCTCTCATAAAACCATACAATATGAAAATAATGACAATTTGGCTTTTTTTATCCCCCCCTCTCTGTCTCTCTCTCTGTCTCTGTCTCTCTCTCTGTCTCTCTCCCAGTATGTTCACGTGTGTGTGTGTGTGTGTGTGTGTGTGTGTGTGTGTGTGTGTGTGTGTGTGTGT